>JACEEZ010004422.1:430000-435000 GCA_016584305.1 Chionoecetes opilio | reverse complement strand
ACATTGAATTTATTAATTAATCAAGTCAAGACGAAATGCTGTATATTTTCAAAGGATAGAAGGAAAAATGAAAGCCATGTTATTGATCTGTGTGGAGATAGAATAGCACTGGTGGATAATTACAAGTATTTAGGTTACTGTATCCAGAAAAATCTGAGTGATGAGGAAGATATAGATTTAAGGCTAACTAGTTTTTACGCAAAATTCAATTATATATATAGAAATTTCAAGAATGTTTCCAGTCAGACTCTCATGTTCCTATTCAATTCATTGCTTGCCAGAGTATGGTCTGGCCTTATGGCAGACTCTTAGAATGAAAAATAAATCTTGCTATAAGACATTCCAGACAGCTTACCACAATGCCCTAAAAAAAGTGTTTGCTCTGCCACGATACCACAGTAACCATGAGATGGCTAAACAGACATGTCATTTGTTGTTCCAACATTATAATGCATTTGTACAGGCAAGATATTTTAAGAGACTTTTGGCCATCAATAACTCCCTCATTAAATGGTGTTTGCCCTTTTTAAAGAACGGATATACACTGCCTTCAATAGCATTATTATTTAGAGATTTTTATAACATAAATTTGATAGAATATGACCTGCAAACCATTAAAGCTAGAATTACGTGGGTACAAAATCATGAACCTGGCCGTCTGAACCACTAGGCACCAAACATTTAAGCTTATATAACTGCAGGTAGCTGCTTGTATGTTGAATTTTAGATAATGTGTGAATTATTTTAATTTTGAATGATTGTTTTAATCTTTTTAGATAGAATTGAAGTCCTTTGAGCTTCATATTTGATTTGTACAGTAAAATTTGAGTTATTGGTAAGTTTTCCTTGCATAATATTATATTATGCATCGATTGAATCTGTATACTAGTATATACGAAATAAAGGAATGATAATGATGATGATGACTACTACTACTACTACTACTACTACTACTACAACTACTACTACTACTACTACAACTACTGCTACTACCACTACTACTACTACTACTACTAGAACTACTACTACTACCACTACTACCACTACTACTACTACAACTACAACTACCACTACCACTACTACTACTAACTACTAACTAACTACAACTACTACTACTACCACTACTACCACTACTACTACTACCACTACTACTACTACTACCACTACCACTACTACTACTACTACAACTACAACTACCACTACCACTACCACTACTACTACTAACTACTACAACTACAACTACTACCACTACTACTACTACCACTATCACTACTACTACTACCACTACTACTACTACCACTACTACCACTACTACTACTACTACTACTACAACTACTACTACTACTACTACAACTACTACTACTACTACTACTATACCACTAGTTCATCTCTTACCACTTAAACTACCACTATCCCCTGATACATACTACGTTACTATACACAATTACTACTATTCTCCACCAACTCTCTAATACTCTAAGGTTTAGTTTTCATTTCATTAACCTTTAATGAATCCCCTTGAAATGTAGTGTACCAATGTATCCTTTTTTCCGACCCATCCCGACAATCAGTCGGTTTTTTCTTCAATATTATTCAAAACTCTTTTTTTCTCCCCTTTTATAACTTAGTTTAGTTATCCAATGTATCTTTTTCTCGACCCATCTGTAAATTAGTCTTTTTCTTCTTTCAAATATTATCAGAAACTCTTTTTTTTCTCTCCCCTTTTAAAGTCTTAGGTATCCAATGTATCTTTTCTCGACCCATCTGTAAATCAGTCTTTTTTTTCTTTCAAATATTATCAGAAACTCTTTTTTTTCTCTCCCCTTTTAAAGTCTTAGGTATCCAATGTATCTTTTTCTCGACCCATCTGTAAATCAGTTTTTTTTTTCTTCTAATATTATCAGAAACTCTTTTTTTTCTCTCCCCTTTTAAAGTCTTAGTTATCCAATGTATCCTTTTCTCGACCCATCTGTAAATCAGTTCATCACGAGTGCACGACAAGTGGACAAACTAAGCACCTCTATTAACAGAAGTAAAAACCTACCTATCTAAACTAAAAACAGTACACTATAGTCTATTTTTTTAACGAGGCAAAAATTCCATTCTATCTTAAGGTCTCATGCTTCAAATGATGCCTCTGTTTACCTGATGATATCGTTAGCTATGATAAAATACAACTGAAATTTAGAAGAAGCGTAGTATTCCCTTCTCCTGGCATCAAATATCAGTCAGTAAGCAGCAAAGGGGCAGAATTTTTTGCCTCATTAAAAAAAACAGCCTATAGTAAAAAAACAAAAAACAAAAACAGCCTATAGTAAAAAAACAAAACAAAAAAACAGCCTATAGTAAAAAAAAACAAAAAAAAAACAGCCTATAGTAAAAAAAAAAAAAAAAAAACAGCCTATAGTAAAAAAACAAAACAAAACAGCCTATAGTAAAAAAAACAAAAAAAAAAACAATAAAGTCTGGTTTCAACGGACTTTACTGGTTTAGAGACCAGTAAACTTTATTTCTATTTTTTATGACTAGAAAAGTAAAGTCATAAAACCAGTAAATTAGTAATAAAAAAGTAAACTATAGTCTATTTTATTTACTATGGTCAAAATGCACTAAGGAGGCCACGCCCCCTTGTACCTAATTGGCTGAACGCAAGTATACGAAGTTGTGAATGACTAACCAAACCAAGAGTAGTGTAGTTTTAAGTTGGCCAAAGTGCACTGAGGAGGCCACGCCCCTTTATAAGCCATGTAACCATGACCAATCGGGTACAAGGGGGCGTGGTCTCCTTAGTGCATTTTGACCATTATAAATAAAATAGACTATACGAGTACTACTACTACTACTACTACTACTACTACTACTACTACTACTACTACTACACTACTACTACTAACAACTACTACTACTACTACTACTACCACCACCACTACTACTACTACTACTACTACTACTACTATAGCACCTACTACTAAAAACAGATCTAAACACCTCCATCAACAGAAGTCTCGCGGGTTCCTAATGTGAAGCTGCAAATGTGATCGTGGAGGGAAGGGATGCAGGGAGAGGAGGCTGAACTGCTGGAAACCGCTGACTAACGTAGCTATGCAGGCAAATGGTCAGGCAATGGTCGGTCAGAGGAGTGAGTGATCTACGTAATGGTTGGCGTATTGATGGTAGTGGTAATGGTAGTAGTGATGGTCGAAGTAATGGTAGTGATGATAGTGGTAACAGTAATAGTAATGGCAGTGGTAATGGTGGTGGTAATGGTTGTGGATGTAGTGGTAGTAGCGATTATGGTAGTAATGGTTGTAGTAATGGTTGTAGTGATGGTCGTAGTAATGATAGTGGTAACAGTATTAGTAATGGCAGTAGTAATGGTGGTGGTAATGGTAGTGGCTGTAGTGGTAATGGCAGGAGCGCAAACATCATGAAAACCCAAGCCACACATCGGTGGTCTAATGGTCTAATGGTCTAATACTCTAGTAACCCCTTCACGCCCAGATCTTTCCTTTGCTATAAAAAATCGTATATTGTCGAGCCATAAAATTACGAAAACTAACTGAATATACCAATTTAGTTAGTGGATAAGGATACTAAACAGGTCACATCTATAAAATATTCCTCATGTTCAATAAAAAATCTCCTAGTGTTATCCAAATTACAATGGAAATTACGTTCTGGGTTTCAGGGGGTTAAATTGATTCTTACCAACAGACCCAATTCCTTCTCCCCTTCTGATCTTTTCAGTGATACATTGCGTACAGTGAACCTATTACCAGGATACACTCTCAGAAATAAGGGGTACATTAAGGGTCGAATTGTTACATCGCACCATCACTACCCTTTTAAAACCCCATGTCCAGGCTGTAGGGTAGATGCTGCCAATTATACCCTTCATCTACCCTTTATCTACCGTTTTTAGACGAGAGGGTTGAGAAAGGGTATATTTGCAGTTGGAAAAGGGTATATTTAGGGTTGCAAAAGGGTATATTTGTAAGGGTAGAAAAAGGGAAGCAGTATTTCATCACTACAAACACCTTTTTTCTACCCTTTTTTTCTAAGAGTGTAGTCTCCACCAACATTATGTACGCTGTACTTGTCAATATCAAATTTCATCTGCCACCTGACCTGACTACCCAATCATTCAACTTATCCAAGTCTCTCTGCAAGGCGGTTATGTCAGAATGTGATCAAATATTCCTACCAATCTTAAAATCATCAGCAAACTTACTGACATCCATGCCAATCCCACAAGGACTAGGTCGTTGATGTAAATAAAAAATAGTAACGGCCTCAAAACAGACCCTTGCGGAACCCCACTTGTTACCTGGCCAACTCTGATTTCGAACCATTAAGCGTGGGTGGGGGAAGGGGATGGGTGTTGGAAGTGGGGATGTGGGTGGGAACAGGGGTGGGTGTTGTGGGATGTGGGTGGGTGTTGGGGATGAAGTAGGGTGAATAATAGCAGATTCTTGAAGGACTCCAGCATCCCCCCCTCTCTCTCTCTCTCTCTCTCTCGGTGAAACACCTCAAATGACGTCATCAATAATATTCGCGGGCCGGTTGGAAGGCTGAAAAAAAATTCCTTCGCTTCTTACAAAAGTAGTGTTTTTACGGAAATAAGGCGTGGAAATTTTTTTTTTTTGTGGATTAGGTGTTTTGAATGAGCAATTGACCATTCAACATATTTATGCAAAGAAAAAATGGGTCTGGACGATTGCTTTAATAGTCTTTCGTGCGGTACCTTGTCAAATGCTTTACGAAAATTTAGGTACGTATCTAGTATCGCAATTATCATCATTACCCATTCTTTATAAACTCAATAAATTGATGAGATATGACCTACCCTTGGTGAATCCATGTTGTGAATCACTTACCAAACTATACTTTTCTAAATCCTCTTATATTCTTTGCAATAACAGATTCTAAAAATTTACCCACAATTGAAGTCAACTAACCGGTCGATAATCTGACATAAGAACTTTATCTCCCTTCTAGAA
>JACEEZ010004422.1:415000-425000 GCA_016584305.1 Chionoecetes opilio | reverse complement strand
ATCTGGAGCGTCTGTGTTTGGTGGGCCTTCGGCCCACCAAACACAGGTGGTGAAAGGCCCACCAATAGCCCTCCGCAGGAGCTAGCCAAAAAGTCCGCCCGGAGGGCGGCTTTGCGGCTAGTATATCATCGAAACTACCTTCCTTGTTTCATTTATCTGTTTAAAGTTGAGGGCATACGCTATACTGCGCGTGACCTCGGTGCTCATCTCCGTCGCATTAGCCTTTGAGCCTGTGGTACCCCGGGACGCAGGGCTAATGTGACATCCGGGTTACCACAGTTATACCTTCCCCAGGTACCCATTTATCGACCCCGAAAGTGAGGAAGAACAGCTGGTTTGGGCTGCACACCGACTTACCCTGGCCCGAATTCGCAGATTCGTAACCAGGCGCGCTAGCCACTACACCACGGAGGCGACATTTAACTGTTTGCATACGTATATATTTTTCATATCCTCGCTTTCCCACCCGGACGTGCAGTTTGTTTGTCTTGGTCGCCTTGACGCCATCACTGTCCCATCCGTCAACAGTTTGAGGCGCTGCGACTTATCCCTTGCGACATTCTAAACCCTATTTATCACACGCTAAACCCTCCCTCATCCCCCTCCCTTGACCTACCTCAGGCCTTTTATGCTTCTCTCTCTCTCTCTCTCTCTCTCTCTCTCTCTCTCCTCTCTCTCTCTCTCTCTCTCTCCTCTCTCCTCTCTCTCTCTTCTCTCAACCTCATTTTATCTTCCTTCCTCCATCCTTCTTCCGTCGTCACCTACCATCTCCTCTCTCTCTCTCCTTCTCTCTCTTCTCTCTCTCTCTCTCTCTCTCCTCTCTCTCTCTCTCTCTCTCTCTCTCTCTCTCTCTTACTTTACTGATGACCTATCCTAGACCCATTTCTCTTTCCCTTTCACACACACTATGCCTTGCCCTTGACATTAGACACACTAACACTACTACCTATATTTCCCTTTTTTTCTACTTCTACATACTCTTGTTTTGCCCTTGAACTATATACGGCCTCTCATCATGCCCTTTACTTATATCAGTGTGAATGAAGAGAAATAATAAACATTATCCTGCCTGTTCCTCCCATCTCCTCCCTTCCTACAGTCGCCTCAAGAATCGCCTTTGATTATGTCACTATAAAAGCTAAGCCCCTAACGAACCTGATAGCCTCCTCAAGGGATAAAGTCGGTGCTTCAAAGAGGTTTTTTATGGAGGTGATGTTGTTGAAGGTATGTCTGCAGTGGTGTAGGAGTGGTGGAAGGAAAGAAGGAATGAAGGAAGGGTGTGTGGTGGTGATGTGTGTGTGTGTGTGTGTGTGTGTGTGGTGTGTGTGTGTGTGTGTGTGTGTGTGTGTGTGTGTGTGTGTGTGTGTGTGTGTGTGGTGTGTGTGGTGGTGTGTGTGTGTGGTGGTGTGTTGTGTGGTGGTGTGTGTGTGGTGTGTGTGTGTGTGTGTGTGTGTGGTGTGTGTGTGTGTGTGGTGTGTGTGTGTGTGTGTGTGTGTGTGTGTGTGTGTGTGTGGTGTGTGTGTGTGTGGTTGTGGTGTGTGCTGTGTGTGTGGTGGTGTGTGTGTGTGTGTTGTTGTGTGTGTGTGTGTGTGTGTGGGTGTGGTGTGTGGTGTGTGTGGTGTGCTGTGTGTGTGTGTGGCTGTGTGTGTGTGGTGTGTGTGTGGTGTGTGTGTTGTGTGGTGGTGTGTGTGTGTGGTGTGTGTGTGTGTGTGTGTGTGTGGTGTGGTGTGTTGTGTGTGTGTGTGTGTGTGTGTGTGTGTGGTGTGTGTGGTGTGTGTGTGTGTGTGTGTGTGTGTGGTGTGTGTGTGTGGTGGTGTGTGTGTGTGGTGTGTGTGTGTGTGTGTGTGTGTGGTGGCAGTGATGTTGGAGGGGTTATACAAGGCAAGGAATGTAGGGGTGTGAGTGGTGGTGATGTGTGGTGGTGTAGGGGTGGTGATGTGTGGTGGTGTAGGGGTTGTGATGTGTGGTGGTGTAGGGGTTGTGATGGAAGCAGGGTGGATCTTGAGTCTTGTTTTTGTTGTCTTGCTGTCTGTGTGTATGCTGTGGTGGTGGTGAACTGGTGATGCCTATTTTGTGCTGGTAATAATCCCTGGATAATGGATAATGGCCGGTGCGAAGTCTGGTGAACGCTAGACTCTATACATTTTTCTGTTTTACATCACAAAGGACTGTCCAAGGGTAAAAAATTAGAAGTAACAAAGAACGCGTATTTGCCAGTCCCTATCAAGCAGACAGTAAGAGATTGTAGATTGGATGTGAGCCTACTTAGTTCGGAAGGTGTCTTGTCACTCCTCGCTTGAAAGAATTTAAGTTGTAGGAAGGCGGAAAATCGAAACAGGAAGAGAGTTCCAGAGTTTGGTAGTGAAATGGATGAAAGGGTTGGAAATACTGTTCAAATTTTGCATTAGGGAGATGGACAGAATAGGGATGAGAATGAGTAGAAAGCCTTGTGCATGCCTCCCCCCGTCCGTGGGAGGGGGGGAGGCATGCAGTTAACAAGTTTAGAGGAGCAGTGAGCATGAAAATAATTGTAGAAGATAGCAAGAGAAGAAAAACAATGAAGCCGTGTTTGAGAGATTGAAGACAGTCAGTCAGAGGAGAGGAGTTGATGAGACGAAAAGCTTTTGACTCAACCCTTTTTAGGAGAGCTGTATGAGTGGATCCTCCCCAAACATGTGAGACATACTTCTTCATACATGGGCGGATAAGGCCCCTGTAGAGAGCAAGCAGCCGGGAAGAAGAAAAAAAGGACGCAGACACCACAGGACACCTAACTTCTTAGAAGCTGTTTTAGCAAGAGATGAGATGTGAGATTTCCAGTTAAGATTTTTAGTAAAGGATAGTCCTAGAATGTTCATTGTAGGAGAAGGAGATAGTTGAGTGTCATTGAAGAAGAGGAGGATTCAATAGGAGACTCAGTCCCTCAGTTACGTCAGAACCGCAAGCCTTTCGAGGATCAAGGCCAGAGAGGGCATAAAAAACATCCATCATCATCGAAGGACCTTAAATCTTAATAACTGGCATAATATAGTCAGAAGATGGAGGAGAAATAAACATTTTATCAACCTATTTGGAAATTTTAGCAAAAGTTTGAGCGAAGAGTTCAGCTTTAGAAATAGATGAGACAGCTGTGGAGCCATCTGGGTGAAGCATAGGAGGGAAAGATGAAGAACAAAACTGTTAAGAGATGTTTTTGGCTTGGTGCCAGAAGCCACGAGAACAGTTTGATTCCGAAGGATTTTGACATTTTCGATTGATGGAGGAGTTATTGGTAAGTTGAATATTAAATTTGGCATGATTACGGGCAGAAATATAAAGGGCTTGAGTTTCAAGAGATGAATGGTTACGGTACCGTCTGTGAGCCGCCTCTCTATCTTGGACAGCACTAGAACAAGTTTAATTAAACCAAGGTTTACGGGCTTTAGGATTAGAGAAAGCGTGTGGAATGTATGCCTCCATGCACAAAGTGCATGCTCTGCACAAAGAGATGGGTCTCTGACACGGAAGCAATAATCATTCCATGGAAAATCAGAGTAGTACTGAGTCTAGGGTAGTACTGCCTTAGGTCCTCCCACTTAGCTGAGTTGAAGTGCCAGATGCACCTCCGCTTAGGTGGGTCCCAAGGCGGCACCGGAGCGATAGGACAGGTTACAGAAATAAGATTGTGATCGGAGGAACCCGGGGAGAATAGTTCAACAGAGTATGTAGAGGGGTTAGAAATTTAGAAAATATCAAGAATGTTGGGCGTGTCTCCAAGACGGTCAGGAATACGGGTAGGGTGCTGCACCAGCTGTTCTAAGTCTTGGAGTATAGAAAAGCTGTAGGCTTGTTCACCAGGTTGGTCAGTGAAAGAAGATGATAGCCAATGCTAGTGGTGAACATTGAAATCCTCAAGAATGGAAATTTTGCTAAAGGAAAATGAGATGAGATGTGCTCCACTTTTGATGTTAAATAGTCGAAGAATTTTACATAGTCTGAGGAGTTAGGTGAGAGATATACAGCACAGATAAATTTAATAAAAGAGTGACATTGAAGTCGAAGCCAGATGGTAGAAAATTCTGAAGATTATAGACCGTGGGCACAAGAGCAAGTGATTCGTTGCGCACATATACGCAACAGCCAGCTTTGAATTGAAAATGAGAATAGAGACAGTAAGAGGAGACAGAAAACGGACTGCTGTCAGTGCTCACAGCCAACTGGGTTTCGGTGAGGAAAAGAAGATGAGGTTTAGAGGAGGAGAGATGATGTTCCACAGATTGAAAGTTAGATCTAAAACCGACAATGTTGCAGAAGTTTAGGTAGAGAATGTTAGAGGAAGTACCAAGACACCTCGAGTTGTCACCGTTAGATCGGTCCGACCTGGAGACATTTATGGTCGCCTCCCCAGACAGGGACTCCGAGGCAGGGCGACGGATGATGGATGTTGGGTAAGAAGTCCTTGTTGTTGAAGTGTCGTTGTTGTGGTGCTGTTGTGGTTGCTCTTTTGTATTGTATTGTGTGAAGGAAACGAAAGAATGGGAGGAGGTGAATACGAAGGATTACAAAGGATGATCAAATAGTGGCAGATCCTTTGGTAGTCCTTATTAGACTCTGCTTTTATCACTCATTTAGGATGTTGGATTGCACTATATACTCTGAACTATAACAGGAGGGGGGGGGGGAGGAGGAGGAGGAAGAGGAGGAGGAGGAGGAGGAGGAGGAGGAGGAGGAGGAGGAGGAGGAGGAGGAGGAGGAATACAAAGGAAGAACAAACAGCAACAACCTTACTGGGCCAAACGAGGCTGTCTGTGTGACTACTTTCTACCACTATAGTTGCTACGTGTTAGAGGTAAAAGAATAGTAAAGTTGAAGGCTCCTCCCCACCCACCTCTCCCTCCGGCCAAGGCTGGCAGGAAAAAAAGTGAGAAAAATCTCCATGCAGTATAGAAAAAACTGCCATGGAATTTTATAGGAAAGATTGAAGGAGAGACAGACTCTAAACTAAAGCTAATGCTACAAAAAAAAAAAAGTTTACGTAGGGCTGAAGTAATGGAGTGTGGCAGTTGTTGCTAAGTATTTATCTAGTTTGTTCTTAAACGCTTCAACCGTGTTACTATTAACTACTTGTGCTGGAAGAGAGTTCCATATATTGACAACTCTATTAAAGAAAAAGTGCTTCGCTTCATGTGACCGAAATCGCTTACCAATGATCTTGTATCCATTACTACGAGTAGTGCTTGTCCAATCAATATTCAAATAGTCGTTTATGTTAACATTATCGAAGCCATGGAACATTTTAAACAATTCTATTAAGTCTCCTCGTAATCTACGTTTTGACAATCTGAACAAGTTAAGTTCCTTCAATCGCTCTTCGTATGGCTTGTTTCGCAAGCGCGGAATCATTTTAGTAACTTTTCTTTGTACTCTCTCCAGTTTGATTATATCTTTTCTATAGTAGGGTGACCAGAACTGAACGCAATATTCAAGATGAGGACGTACGATCGCATTGAAAAGTGTAAGAATGACTTTTTCAGACTTATATTCGAAAGTTCTTCCTATGAAACCAGTTAATGTGTTAGCCCTCTTAACAACTTCTGAACAATGTTTACTGGGCTTGAGGTCGTTGCTTATAATAACCCCCAAGTCTTTTTCTTCGGTAACATTGGAAAGTTCATGTCCGTCCATTGAGTAGTTAATTTGATCGGTATTACTTCCTATATGCAAAACCTTACACTTATCGCTATTAAATTTCATCTGCCACTTCTTTGCCCAACTAACTAAGCGATCAAGGTCAGATTGCAATTGCATCTTATCGGCAGTTGTTTGAGGAGGAGGAGGAGGAGGAGGAGGAGGAGGAGGAGGAGGAGGAGGAGGAGGAGGAGGAGGAGGAGGAGGAGGAGGGATGTTTCATAAGTCTGAGCGTTAATGATGAGGTAATTAATTATAATGATATATGTTGTCTCCTGGTGTAAAGAGTGACTCAGTATTAACCTTCAGAGGTGTGTGGCGTCTCGTGTTGGAGGATGAACTGTGTTGTATGCATATTATATATAAATGTTTTCCTTTTTTTCTGTTTTCATTTGTTTTTTAAGAATAGTTCTCTTTTGGATAAGAATGTCGCTCTGTAATGATTGACGTAGAACCAATACAAAAGTAGAAGACAAATAAAAGATAGCAAAAGTTGATCAAGGGAGCAACGGGATAATTTAAAAAGACGAATAGAATTTTTTTTTTTACTCAATTAAAACAACGTCAAATCAGTATGGTCTTCCGGACAGTTTTTAGCTTCGGTCAGGGAGTCGTCTTGCCGGCTAAACCCTGTGTCAGGAAAACCTTGCTGTGCATTGATTTGCATTCACGCTTTAGCACTGATGTTTGTGATGGTTGAAAGATTTTTTGAGTGGGAGGTTTTTGATTCATTAATGCTTTGGTCATGAGCTGAAAATGATGACTGGAGGGAATGTGAGACTCGCATGTTTTGTGTGGAAGGATGATTGTGGATTCAGTAGGTGATGCTCTCATTCGGTTTTGGGTTAGGCACAGTTTATCAGCAAGTATGTACAACCTTCGTGTATGTCCTATAGTCGCCGCACGTTAAGTTGGCGAAAATGTGGCCCCTTCACTCCCCCCATCCCAACGCACGGGATTGGCTGAGGTGTTGGGTGTTGGGTGAGAATGCCTTACTCCAAGTTCCGCCCTAAAGCCCCAACACCCAACACCTCAGCCAATCCCGTGCGTTCAGAAGGGGGGAGTGAGGGGTCCACATTTTCGCCAACTTAACGTGCGGCGACTATAGGTGTGAGGGTGGTGATGAGTGTGTTATGGAGCCACTGCTGGGTCGTCTGTGTAAGTCTATGTGTAACTGTGTGGTAGTGGAGGCAGGGCCGGATTATCCTATAGGCTAGTATAGGCTGCAGCCTGGGGCCCCTCAAGCTTGGGGGCCCCAAACCTGGGGTCCCTGCTAAAAGATTTCCAAATATAATTTTTTTTGAAAAATGATATTTTGCATTGCTGAATAATTCATTTAACTTCCAATAAAATTTCAAATAATTTGAGATAAAGGGCCCCTGCTTGAGGCCCTTTATTTGAGATAAAGGGCCTCTGTTTGAGGCCTTTATTTGAGATAAGGGGCCCCTGTTTGGGACCCTAGCTGTAAATCATGGGGCCCCAGTCCATGTTTGTTTATCATCGTGCTAAACACAGTAAAACACTTATTTGTGAATGTAGCGTATATATTGTTTTTCAGCTCACTTATTTTGCTATACAATGTAAAAAAAATTGGGGTGCGGGCGAGTTAGAGGGTGGCTCCGTCTGAGGGGGCCCACAATTTAATTAGCCTAGGGGCCCCAAAAGGTCATAATCCGGCCCTGATTGGAGGGAGCGAATCACGAAGAAATAGGTTTAAGCAGCGATGGGGAGAGTGTAGCCTTGAAGGACTCCATTTGGAAGGATTCTAAAATTGGTCTCTTTAGAATTAGGAACTTGGCCTTGAGCGGGTCTGCCTGAGAGTAGGTTTACTTTTTTTCCAGAGCGTATGCATCTGTTTGTTGAGAATCTTGCTTATGCGTGTTGTTTTGCATGTGTTTCGAAGGTAATGTGTATCTGTCTATTTTGTACTGACTATCCTGCCTCTCCTCACTCATCCTGACCTCTCGTGTTATTCCACCTATTACCACCTATGTCTCTCCTCTAACTCTTACTCCACCTCCTCCTACTCCACCTGTACCAGTATTTCTCTACTACTAACCCAGCTGGCTCCTCAATCTTAAATTTTCTCCCATCTCTTCCTCTCTCTTCTTTTCCAGCCAGAGCTTCGATTAAAAGGAGTTATGAGTGGGGAGGAGCTCTATGCTTTCCTGTCCGTTATAGCACCTGAAGTTAATAAGCGTGGTACAATCAAATAGTCTAGGTAGGATCAGTGGGGTCTGTTGTTGACTTGTTGTTCGGTACCTCCTTTGTATCCCTTTGTAAGCCTCGTCTAACCTGTATTTCCCAGCCTTGTGTTCCTATCCAAGACCACCTGAGCTTTGTTTCCTCGTCGCTTGCCTCTCCCACAGACCTATCTGCTGGAAGACTTTTGTTGTTGTGCATAACTTCCTTTACATCCTTTTGTAAGCGTATACCCTAACCTGTATTCCCTACACTCTTAGAAAAAAAGGGTAGGAAAAGGGTAGAAAAAGGGTGTTTATAGTGATGAAATACTGCTACCCTTACAAATATACCCTTTTGCAACCCTAAATATACCCTTTTCAAACCCCAAATGTACCCTTTCTCAACCCTCTCGTCTAAAAAGGGTAGATAAAGGGTAGATGAAGGGTATAATCGGCAGCATCTACCCTCCAGCCTGGACATAGGGTATAAAAAGGGTAGTGATGGTGCGATGTAACAATTCTACCCTTAATATACCCCCCATTTCTGAGAGTGTAGACTGTGTTCCTATTCTAGAGAACCAGACAACCTAAGCTTTACTCCTCGCCACTTGCCTCTCCCTCAGACCTATCAGGCATCAGCTGGCCCTTCGTCTGCCCTGCCGGTTCACCATCACCGCCACACTAACATCATCCTGCCCAAAGCCTTTAAAATTAGCCGTATTCTAAAGGCTTTGATCCTACCCTTACCACCGACCAGGGCACGAAATCAATTGTTCTCATGATACTTTAACCTCCAGACGCTCCTTCCTCCTCCTTCTCCCCCTCCCCTTCCCCACTCTAACCTATCCTTGTCCGGCTAGACCCCCTCCCCCTCCCCCCTCCCCTGCCCTGCCCCTGATCCAAGCCGCCCCACGCCGGCGCCAGGACCCGCCCACGCGCGGCCGACCTGCTGCTGCCCTCCTGAATTTGCTCTCTCCCCCCACTAGTCTGTCTCCCCCCGCCCCGCCCGCCCCGCCGTTCCGTGTAGTGACACAAAGAAGACAAGATCCCAGGTGAAATAGCCAAGGGAAGAGTTGACAAGTCTGTTAACTAAGGAGACGAAGTTGAAGAGGACATATATGAAGCGATACGAAGCGTCAAAGGTCACAAGAAGAAGAAGAAGAAGGTTGGTGCATGTTCAGACTCATTATTCAGTCATATGTCGCGGGAGACGAGCGTTCAGGCGTTATATTTGCGCTTGTTTTCTCTGTTTTTTTGGTTTCTGTTTCCTGTCTGTCTCTTTCTTCCTCTCTTTTTTCGTCTTCTTCTCTCTCTCTCTCTCTCTCTCTCTCTCTCTCTGATTAGTATTCATTATCATCGCCACTAAAAAATTTTATAACCGCCATTTCCAGTATTATTATTGCTCTTCTCATTATTATTATTATCATTGTTACAAGTACTATTATCATAATCATCATCATTATCAATATTTCACTAATCATTATTGCTATCATCATTCCATAAACCCTATATCGAATCACAAGATAAAAATAAACCACGATAAGTTTTTCTCTTTAAACAAAATAACTGGATAGCTTCATCTCTTGTCTTGGGCAACTGCACTGAGTATTAAGATCCCGTTGTATAGGCCCGTGATCTCGATCCAGATAGGTAAAAGTGCGGACAGGTTTCTAGCGACCAATATAATAAAATTGATATTATTCCAGCCAAAACAAGCTAAATATTGTTGGTGCTTGGGTGGACCGCTACAATACTCCCCTCCTAGTGGTTTGTAGGGGGGAACCGCTACAATATGAGTGTTGCTATGTCGAATCACATAACAGCACTCATATTTAGCTTGTTTGGGCTAGGAATAATATCAATTAGTGGTCGCTAGAAACCGCCCGTCCGCATTTTTAGTATTTTTTACCTATCAGGATCGAGATCACTGGACTTTACAACGGGATCTGAATACTCAGTGCAGTTGCCCAATGGAATAACCTTGTGGTTTCCTTACACCACAAAGATACCCCATCCCCCACAAGCCTCGTGCACCCCCACCACAACCATGCTTCCCACAACAACAACCATGCTCCCCACAACACCCCAAAAACATACCCCACACACCCACAACAACCATGTTACCTACAACAACCCACAAACATCCCCCG
>JACEEZ010004422.1:390000-410000 GCA_016584305.1 Chionoecetes opilio | reverse complement strand
TCAGTTTTTCTCTCTCTGCATTGATTCCTGACACGTCTTACTTTTATCTATCCCTTGTGACAACCATGAAAACGGCACTCCGATATAAGAGAAGGTTACATGAGAGGACAACATTTACATGCCAATCTCAGTCGCATCCACAGTTGTAAATCAGTTTTTCTCTCTCTGCATTGATCCTGACACGTCTTACTTTTATCTATCCCTTGTGACAACCATGAAAACGGCACTCCGATATAAGAGAAGGTTACATGAGAGGACAACATTTACATGCCAATCTCAGTCGCATCCACAGTTGTAAATCAGTTTTTCTCTCTCTGCATTGATTCCTGACACGTCTTACTTTTATCTATTCCCTCTGACAACCATGAAAACTACACTCCGATATAATGGTGCAAGAAGTAAGGTTAGATGAGAGGAGAACACAATTGATATGCTAATCGTCGCAGCAACCGTTGTAAGCCAGTCTTTCTCTCTCTGCATTGAAATTATTGACACGTCTTACTTTGTCTATTCCCTGTGACAACCATAAACACTGCACTCCGATATAATGGTACGAGAAGCATGGTTAGATTACGAGAAAGAAATATGACACGGCCGTTGATTTAAGTGGCGTTACACAATGATGCATTAAGAGGGTTGTTTATATACCAGGTAGTAACTCACTGCACTCTTAGAAAAGAAGGGTAGGAAAAGGGTAGGAAAAGGGTGTTTGTAGTGATGAAATACTGCTACCCTTTTTCTACCCTTACAAATATACCCTTTGCAGCCCTAAATATTACCTGTTTCCGACCCATATAACCCTTTCGCAACCCTCCGTCTAAAAGGGTAGATAAAGTGGTAGATGAGAGGTAAATCGGCAGCATCTACGCCTCCGATTAATAGGGTTAAAAAGGTATGATGGTGCGATGTTACAATTCTACCCTTAATATACCCCTTATTTCTGAGAGTGTGGTGGCTCGTACGTGACTGTGCTATTCTCCTTCCTTCTTATTCTCTTTCTCCTCTCTTTACTCCCTCAATCCCTTTTCCTCTCCTCTTTTCGTCTCCTTTAATTCCCTTCTCCTCTTCTTCTTTCTCCACCTCCTCCTTTCCTCGTCACTTGTCTATCTTAGAATTATCAATACGGAAAGGAGAAGAGCTACAGACTATAGACATGCATTCTTACACTTTCTCCTCCTCCTCCTCCTCCTCCTCCTCCTCCTCCTCCTCCTCCTCCTCCTCCTCCTCCTCCTCCTCCTCCTCCTCCTCCTCCTCCTCCTCTTCCTCTTCCTACTCCCCAGGGTGGCGCGGTTGGTAGAATCACGGACTGGTGTTGCAGAGTCCCTGCGCCATTCGGTCAGCGGTTCGAGTCCACCAAATTCGTCCTGGCGTGGTGGCGCTTTGTATAGTCAATAACTTTGTAGTTGGTACTTGCAAATTGTCTAGATAGGATCAAAGTATCTTACCTCCTCCTCCTCCTCCTCCTCCCCTCCTCTCCTCCTCCTCCTCCTCCTCCTCCTCCCCTCCTCCTCCTCCTCTCCTCCTCCTCCTCCTCCTCCTCCTCCTCCTCCTCCTCCTCCTCCTCCTCCTCCTCTTCTTCTTCTTCTTCTTCTTCTTCTTCCTCTTCTTCTTCCTCTTTTCCTCTTCCTCTTCTTTCCTTCCTCTCCTCTCCTCCTCCTCCTCCTCCTCCTCCTCCTCCTCCTCCTTCCCTCCCTCCTCTCCTCCTCCTCCTCCTCCTCCTCTCCCTCCTCTCCCTCCTTCCTTCTTTAATCTACTGGCTCTTCTGAATCGTAAGTAATGACGAGAACTTTTGCCCCTCGGTGGACTGGTGACGGCTAGTAACCATTTTGGAGATGACGAGGATAATGATAGAGCTTAAGTCAAACATCGGACCCAACAACCTCGTCTTGGATACCCTCACGCCCTTCCTTACGTGCCCAGACGCTCAGGCATGTGTAGATTGGTATCCCAGGTGAAATAGCCAAAGGGAAGAGTTGACAAGATTGTTAACTAAGGAGACGAAGTTGAAGAGGACCTAGGAAGCGATACTAAGCGTCAAAGGTCACAAGAAGAAAGAAGATAATAAGATACTTTGATCCTATCTAGACACTTTGCAAGTACCAACTACAAGGTTATTGACTATACAAAGCGCCACCACGCCAGGACGAACTTGGTGGGCTCGAACCGCTGACTGAATGCAGGGACGCTACACGCGAGCCCGCAGCTCTACCAGCCGAGCCACCCTGACGGGTAAGAAGAAGAAGAAGAAGAAGAAGAAAGAGAAGAAGCAGAAGACAGAAGAAGAAGAAGAAAGAAGAAGAAGAAGAAGGTGCCCGAGAGGTCCTAGTTGGCGCTGCGTTTCTCCCATCAACAAGGTGAACGCAAGGCAAGGAGCTGAGTAACGCCGCTTATAATGTAGAGCAAACCGCCTGGCAGGGAGTACAACGAGGACTGGTGGTGGTGGTGAGTGGTGGTGATGGTGGTGGTGGTGGTGGTGGTGAGTAGTGGTGGTGATGGTGGTGGTGGTGATGGTAGTGGTGGTGGTGAGTAGTGGTGGTAGTAAGTTTGGAGGTGGTGGTGGTGGTGGTGGTGTGTGGTGTGTGTGTGTGGTGGGAGTGAGTGTGGTGGTGGTGACGTAGGTGATGGGTAGTAGTGGTGGTGTGAGTAGTGGTGGTGAGTAGTGGTGAGTATGGTGAAAGTGGTGGGGTGATAGTGTGGTGAGTATGGTGAGTAGTGCATGGTGGTGGTGGTGGGAGTGAGTGGTGGTAGGTCGTAGGGGTAGTGAATGATGGGGTGGTGAAGAAGCGTGGTGGTGGTGAGTGGTGGTGGTGGTGGTGGTGGTGGTGGTTAGTACTGGTGGTGAGTGGTGGTGAGTGGTGGTGAGTATGGAGGTGGTGGGTGGTGAGTGTGGATGGTGGAGGTAGTAGTGGTGGTGGTGTGGTGGTGATGGTGGTGGTGGTGGTGGTGGTGTGGTGGTGGTGGTGGTGAGTGGAGTGGTGGTGGTGATGGTAGTGGTGGTGGTGAGTAGTGGTGGTAGTAGTGGTGAGTGGTGGTGGTGAGTACGTGGTGAGTAGGTGGTGGGAGTAGTGTGGAGTAGTAGGTAGCGTGGCGTGGGGTGGGGTGGTGGTGGTGGTGGTGATGGTGAGTCAAAGAAACCCGCGCCCTCGAAGCCAACATCCAAAGCCTTTAGAATTAGAAAACTAAGCTTAATTCTGAAGGCTTTGCTAACACCAGTCTCCATTTTTCTTCTTACGAACATATCTGAGGAGGACGAGAAACCACACACACACACACACACACACACACACACACACACACACACACACACACAGACACACACACACACACACACACAAACCAGACACACACAGACAGACACACACAGACACAGAACACACCAGACACACACACACACACACACACACAGACACAGACAGACACACACGTACAGACACACAGACACAGACACACAGACACACACACAGACACAGACAGACAGACACAGACACAGACACAGACACACACACACAGACACAGACACACGCACGCACACACAGGCACACACTCACACACAGACACAGACACACACACAGACACAGACACAGACACAGACACAAAGACACAGACACACACGCACACACACGCACACACACACACAAACACAGACAGACACAGACAGACACAGACACAGACACACAGACACAGACACAGGCACAGGCACAGGCACACGCACAGACACACACACACAGACACACGCACGCACACACACAAACACAGACAGACACAGACAGACACAGACACAGACACACAGACACAGACACAGGCACAGGCACAGGCACACGCACAGACACGCACACACACACACACACACACACAAACACAGACAGACACAGACACAGACACACAGACACAGACACAGGCACAGGCACAGGCACACGCACAGACACACACACACACACACACACAGACACACGACACACACACACAGGCACACACTCACACACGCACAGACACAGACACACACGCACACACGCACACACGCACACACACACACACACACACACACGAGCTTCATTAATGATACACCGAGGTATGAGAACATCCTGAAGCCACCTCCGCGAATGCCTTACCAGCCTCATCTTGCGGACCCTGGTTTGTGTGACCCCTAGAAATGACGCTTCTTTTATCCCTAACACCAACCCTCCAACACCTGAGCGGCCCTCACTGCACCCTTAACTATCTCCCTTATGCCACCCTTAAATGGACCAAAGTAACGCCTGCTACGCCACTCTTAAAAATGAACAAAGTAACACCTACGCCACTCTTAAAAATGAACAAAATAACGCCTCCTACGCCACTCTTAAAAATTAACAAAGTAACACCTACGCCACTCTTAAAAATGAATAAGTAACACCTACGCCACTCTTAAAAATGAATAAAGTAGCACCTCCCACGCCACTCTTAAAAATGAATAAGTAACACCTAAGCCACTCTTAAAAATGAATAAAGTAACACCTACGCCACTCTTAAAAATGAAAAGTAACCCTACGCCACTCTTAAAAATGAACAAAGTAACACCTACGCCACTCTAAAAATGAACAAAGTAAACGCCTCCCTACGCCACTCTTAAAAATGAACAAAGTAACCACCTACGCCACTCTTAAAAATGAACAAAGTAACGCCTCCTACGCCACTCTTAAAAATGAACAAAATAACGCCCCTACGCCACTCTTAAAAATGAACAAAGTAACGCCTCCTACGCCACTCTTAAAAATGAATAAGTAACGCCACCTACGCCACTCTTAAAAATGAACAAAGTAACACCTACGCCACTCTTAAAAATGAATAAGTAACACCTACGCCACTCTTAAAAATGAATAAGTAACACCTACGCCACTCTTAAAAATGAATAAGTAACACCTACGCCACTCTTAAAAATGAATAAGTAACACCTACGCCACTCTTAAAAATGAACAAAGTAACACCTACGCCACTCTTAAAAATGAATAAGTAACACCTACGCCACTCTTAAAAATGAATAAGTAACACCTACGCCACTCTTAAAAATGAATAAGTAACACCTACGCCACTCTTAAAAATAACAAAGTAACACCTACGCCACTCTTAAAAATGAATAAAGTAACCCTACGCCACTCTTAAAAATGAATAAGTAACACCTCACGCCACTCTTAAAAATGAATAAGTAACACCTCCTACGCCACTCTTAAAAAGTAACAAAGTAACGCCTACGCCACTCTTAAAAATTAACAAAGTAACACCTCCCACGCCACTCTTAAAAATGAATAAGTAACGCCTCCACGCCACTCTTAAAAATTAACAAAGTAACACCTCGTAGCTTCGATATATGGATGCAGTGGCAATGTTCAGTACAGCAATATAACGTGGCTGTGTTGTCAGGTTGCATATAGCCGTTCTCTGGAATAGTGTGTGGTGTGGGGATGTCTCTAGCCAATCACCGTTGTCCAAGCTCGTGACGTCACATGGGGGTGGAGCTTAAGGGATCACTGGGTTATAATCTGTATCGTATTTAACATCATATATTTAGTCTAGGTTAGGTTAGGTTAAATTAAACAAAATAATGTCTATGTTTTAATCAAACACAGCCCAGGGATCACTTAAGCTCCACCCCCATGTGACGTCACGAGCTTGGACAACGGTGATTGGCTAGAGACATCCCCACACGACATACTATTCCAGAGAACGGCTATATGCATCCGGGTGTTAGTGTCTCTCCCTCGCTGCTTCGTTGACTATCATCATCACCCACTAGAGAAGGCACACGTGATGATGTAGATAGTTGTGATAGTGAGGATAACACGTAGAGCAATAATGATGATGGTCACGTAATAGGGAAGCTGCAGGTGTTGATGTAGATAGTTGAGACAGCGAAGATAACACGTACAGCGATGATGATGATGATGATGGTGATGAAATAGCAAGAATAATGACCATGATGACGCTTTAAACCCCTTGTATGACTGTCAAACCAAACATGACACACACAGCTCAAGTCCCTCCAGTATGTACACAAACAGAGGACAGTGATACCATAACAGGCAAACAAACTCCACACTATTTTCCCACCACCAGCATCGTGTCTTCAATGGAAAGAAAAAAAACTCTTCTTTCAATACATATCATTTGAACTTCGAAATGACTTACATGGGAACGAGTGATAATACAGTAAGAAAAATATGTTATGCTTCATGTTCATATATAATAGAAATCAGAAAGGGATTTTATGATAGGAATGCAGTCTACAATATGAGATACATGTGTGTGTGTGTGTGTGTGTGTGTGGTGTGGTTGTGGGTGTGGTTGGTGGTGTGTGTGGTGGTGTGGTGTGGTGTGGTGTGGTGTGGTGTGGTGTGGTGTGGTGTGTGTGTGTGTGTGTGTGTGTGATGGTATGTGGTTTATGTCTGGTAAGAAATTTTTTCCCACGACGATAAAAAAATAGTCTTTGGATACGAGAGAGAGAGAGAGAGAGAGAGAGAGAGAGAGAGATAGCAGGAAACATAAATTTGACAAAGAGCAAATACTGGGAACGAACACACACACACACAAACAAGAGAGAGAGAAGGGAGGGGGGGAGCACAACAGCAACAGCACAAACAGAGACACAGAGAGACAAGCACGCACATACATAATACAATACAACATACTCGACACACATACACACACAGACGACAGAAACAACACACACACACACACACACACACACACACACACACACACACACACACACACCCCACACAACACACACACACACACACACAGAGTACGTCTAATTCATGGGAAATAAAACCTGACAAACCTGATGATACTTGAGACTAATCAAGAAAAAAAGAATATTTACAGTGATGTGGAAAAAAGGTTCAGAAATATTGCGTTATCAGTCTAAAACAAGTCTTGGGAATACACATGTAGGACGAGAGAGGAGCAAGGTGACATAAACGACATTAAAGTAATCGTCCAGACTCTTTTTTTTTTTTAAAGTATGTTCACAACCTAATTCAAAACACCTAATCCACCAAAAATAATTGATTTCCAGGCCTTATTTCCGTAAAAACACGACTTTTGTAAAAAGTGCGCGAATGTTTTTTTCTTCGCGCCAACAGGGTTACGAATGTTATTGATGACGTCAGAAGAGTAAGTCCCTCTCTCTCTCTCCTTTCCTCTCTCTCTCTCTCTCTCTCTCTCTCTCTCTCTCTCTCTCTCTCTCTCTCTCTCTCTCTCTCTCTCTCTCTCTGGGTCTTGCTGCACCCATAAAGGATGCATGCATGTGGCATAACGCAAAAAAAATCTATCAGAAACACCCAAAAATCTTCAAGTACTATATTTATCTCTTGTGTTAACGTGCTTCTGATCAGCGCGCTTCCTTTTGTGACGTCACCGAGCCGTGGCGCATCGTCTGCTTGTCGTGAGAGGCGTTTTGGAAGCTCGGGGAATTTGCAGATTTTGATTGCGGGTTATTTAAAAACGGTTGACTGGAGCAAAAAGTGACACCATATTGTTGATATACTCGTTAATGGCTATAATTTGATTGCATTAAATCAGGAATGATGAAATGGTCTGGACGATTACTTTATTGACTTTCTTCAGTAATACGCGTGTGTAGTGCAACAATATGTAACACACGCACATGAAAACACATAGGATAAATGTGTGTGTGTAAGAGGGGGATGCAGGGTGTGAAGTAAAGTGCTGAAGTAAGTGAAGCGAGTCATTTCTGTATGGATTTAACCCCTTCACGCCCAGATCTTTCCTTGGCTATAAAAAAAATCGTATGCTGTCGAGCCATAAAATTACGAAAAGTAACTTAATATACCAAATAAGTTAGTCGACAAGGATACGAAACAGGTCATATCTATAAAATATTGCTTATATTAATAAAAAATAGTCTAATGGTACTCAAATTACAATGGAAATTACGTTCTGAGTCTCAAGGGTTAAATACGAAAAAAGGAAGGACAGGCAAAAATGAAGTAAAAGGTGTGTATGAGGGAAGGTCATTACAAGGTGGAGGAATAAAGTAATGAGGTATATGAGGACGAGATGAGAGAGAGAGAGAGAGAGAGAGAGAGAGAGAGAGAGAGAGAGAGAGAGAGAGAGAGAGAGAGAGAGAGAGAGAGAGAGAGAGAGAGGGAAGAGAGAGAGAGAGAGAGAGAGAGAGAGAAGAGAAGGAAAGAAAGAGAGAGAGAGAGAGAAAGAAAGAAAGAAAAGAAAGAAAAAGAAAGAAAAAGAAGAAGAAGAAGAGAAGAAGAAGAGAGAGAGAGAGAGAGAGAGAGAGAGAGAGAGAGAGAGAGAGAGAGAGAGAGAGAGAGAGAGAGAGAGAGAGAGAGAGAGAGAGAGAGAGAGATTGTTGTCTGTACGAAGCAAGGAGTGCCTCAATTACCTCATCCTGCATGCATGGAAAACATTGCAGGGCATCGTTTTAAGGTTCCCGGCTTTGATTTAGAGGACGAAGAATGAGAGAGTGAGTTTATTGCCTGCCTCAGCCTGTCTGCATGGAAAAACATTGCTGCACTGTTTTTCCTGGAGGCGTCACAGATAAAGATAGAATATACGAGCACCTGTAAGCCGCCCCGCCAGGCACTGTGATGCATGCGATGCTTTCCTGATTGCTGAGGCTTCACTTCAATACGTGTTTTCTTATTGTATTTTGTTTATAACACGTAACGAGGATGTATGCACACGGTGGCGCTTTGCCTCGGTGCTCACCTCCGTTTCTTGGTGCCTGGGTATACGCTAAGATAAATAAGCTATGTATATTACTAGACTTAACGAGGTGGATGGATAGCCAAATGCTGAGTCCCCTAACCTAACCTATAGACTTCATAAATGTTAAATAAAACACAGATTGTAGCCCAGCGATCACTTAAGCTCCACCCCCATGTGACGTCACGAGCTTGGACAACGGTGATTGGCTAGAGACATCCCCACACCACACACTATTCCAGAGCAACGTCTATATGCAGGCTGCCCGACGCGTTATTATAATAGTAGCACCCACGCACACTGACCCAAGCTGACCTGACCGCCAACACATGGACGGTGTGAAGGTTTGTGATATGGTAACCAAATAACAACACACAGGAAAAGGTGACAGAACACGGAAGCCAGGTCAGTATAGAGGGAATTAATTAGAAGATGAGAATGTGATCTATCGCAATCGATTCTCCTTCCTGACTGAAGAGGAGAGAGAGAGAGAGAGAAAGGAGAGAGAGAGAGAGAGAGAGAGAGAGAGAGAGAGAGAGGAGAGAGAGAGGAAGAGAGAGAGAGAGAGAGAGAGAGAGAGAGAGAGAGAGAGAGAGAGAGAGAGAGAGGAGGAGGGGAGAGAGAGAGAGAGAGAGAGAGAGAGAGAGAGAGAGAGAGATAACAATGAAGAAGAAACAGAAGAAGAGGAGGAAGTTTAAGAAGAAGAAGAAGAACCAGAAAGAACAATAATCTGATAGCAATTCACAGAAATTTCACACAAACAAGACAGCCGCAAGACTTCTTTTTTTTTTTTTTTTTTTTTTTTTTTCCCAAGCGGGTTTCTGACAAGGCAAGCTAATCAATCCTCGGAATGGGAGTGCCGCGCAGTGCCAAGCTTGAGAGGGCCTGGCACCTTGACGTCACTATCTGCACTGACGGGGAAAAAAAAAAAACTTGTATATATTTCTAAGTAATGACAATGTTTTAGTATCCCAGGTGAAATAGCCAAGGGAAGAGTTGACGAGACTGTTAACTAAGGAGACGAAGTTTGAAGAGGACCCATGAAGCGATCCTAAGCGTCAGAGGTCACAAGAAGAAGAAGAAGAAGAAGAAGAAGAAGAAGAAGAAGAAGAAGAAGAAGAAGAAGAAGAAGAAGAAGAAGAAGAAGAAGAAGAAGAAGAAGAAGAAGAAGAAGGCGTATGCACTATTTCACTCCAGGAGGCATATGTAAACACGTGACGCAGCCAGCCCACGTGTACCCATGTGGCCTGTCGGATATGTAAACACCGGCCCGCCACTCCCTGACACCCTGTTGTGCATGAGGTGGTAGGGGGGGGGGGCAAGAGGGGGTGCATGGGGGGGAGGGAGAGGTAGAAAAGTGCGTCTCAGCTCTCCCCACACACCCCTACACCCCTACACACACCCTTGACCTACACAACATTAGCCCTACACATCACTATTCGAGGAAGAAGAGGAGAGGAGGGAAAAGAGGAATGCATGAGGAGGCGGAGTGTTGAGGTATCCAGGTTTTCGTTCATTCCTATATCATCAAAATTAATATTGAAGTTCATTGTTGATTCAGGCACTTTTTTCGTTTTTATTGAATTCTATTGAGATATATTGAGTTTGTGATTTGTATTGAGATTTATTCTAGCATGGATGTTATCTTTTTAGTCTTGGTGAAATTTATGATTTGCGTTGGACTACAGAGGTTATCTTGAGCTGGTTACTAAGTCAATGTCAGTTTGGATACTTTGTTTATTGCTTCGTCTGATATACTTTGTACATCTTTGTTTTTATTGAGTTATATCTATTTTTATTGAGTTTTATTGAGTTCGTAGCTATTTTATTGAGTTCCCTTGTAAATACTGTGGTGAATAAAGCATCTATCTATCTATCTATCTAACTATCTATCCTTCCTCTGCACACCACTGGATATATAACAACACTACCTCTACGCAACACCCAAATAAACCCAGTTTAATACCTAAACCTAAACCCCGTCCCTAACAACCTAAAACACAGCTAACAACCCTAATAACCCAGTCCCTAACAACCCTAAACCCAGTACCTAACACCCTAAAACAGCTAACAACCTAAAAACACCTCACCAGTCCTACACCAACCCCCCTACACCTAGAAAGTTACCATTTCCCTTAGAATCATACGGCCTTTTTTCTGTTTATTATTGAATTCTACTGAGATATATAGAGTCTGTGATATTCTATTGAATGTATTCTAGCATGTTATTCAACATCTTATTTTAGTCTTGGTAACACTTAGATTCGTTGGACTACAGAGTTAATCATTGAACTGGTCTAATCAACCTACATTGGATACTTTGTTTATTGCTCGTCTGAAATACTAATGACATCTTGTTTATGATTATATCTATTTATTGAGTTTTTTGTCTAGCAACTTATGAGTTCCCTCCTGTAAATACCTGTGGGAAAACCAGTCTAATCTATCGTAATCTATCTATACTAAACTATCTAATCACTTCCCTACACACCACTGGTCCTATAACAAACACTACCTCTACGCAACACCCAAACAACCCAGTTTAATACCTAAACACCTAAAACCCCGTCCCTAACAACCTAAAACACAGCTAACAACCCTAACAACCCAGTCCCTAACAACCCTAAACCATCCTAACAACCTCTTAAAACAGCTAACAACCTAAAACACACCTAACAACCCAGTCCCTAACAACCCGAAACCCAGTCCCTAAGAACCTAAAACACACCTAACAATCCCTAAACCCAGTCCCTAACAACCTAAAACACACCTAACAACCCAGTCCCTACAAAACACCAAACCCATCCCTAACAACCTAAATCACCTAACAGCTAAAACCCAGTCCCTAACAACCTAAAACACAGCTAACAACCCAGTCCCTAACAACACTAAACCCAGTCCCTAACAACCTAAAACACAGCTAACAACCCAGTCCCTAACAACACTAAACCCAGTCCCTAACAACCTAAAACACAACCAATCCAACAACCACCAAACCCTAAACCAGTCAACAACCAAAACCTAAACCCATCCCTAAAACCTAATCACCACACCTAAAACATCCCTAAACCCAATCCCTAACAACCTAAAACACAGTTAAACACCCCTAAACCCAGTCCCTAACAACCTAAAACATCCCTAAACCCAATCCCTAACAACCTAAATCATCCCTAAACACCCCTAAACCCAGTCCCTAACAACCTAAAACAACAACAAACCCAGTCCCTAAACACAGCGCAGAACAAAACAGCGAGGGACAAAGCTACCCCTGCGGCACAACTTATAATGCTAAGGGGACGATGAGGCGTAAAAGGCGAGATCAATAATAAGATAAAAGAGAAATAATAGATTAATGATAAAAGGAGGAGAGATATGAGAGAGATATAATACAAGGGGAAGCGAAAGGCACGAAAGGTCAGACGATGATGATGATGATGATGATAAATAGAGGTGGGATGAAATAAACGAAGGGATAGAAATAGGGTGATGAAGACAGTGAGGACAAATTGAAAAAAATGAAAAAATATAGTTTCCATTCTATCCTTGGGTAAAAAAATTGAAAAAAATGAAAAATGGATTTGTTTTTATTCTATCCTTGGGTAAAAAATAGAAAAAATATGAGTTTTTATTCTATCCTTGGGTAAAAAATAGAAAAAATATGAGTTTTTATTCTATCCTTGGGTAAAAAATAGAAAAAATATGAGTTTTTATTCTATCCTTGGGTAAAAAATAGAAAAAATATGAGTTTTTATTCTATCCTTGGGTAAAAAATTTGAAAAAAAAGAAAAATGGATTTTTTTTTATTCTTTCCTTGGGTAAAAAAATAAAAAAAGAAAAAAATAGTTTTCATTCTTGGGTAAAAAAAAAAAAAAAAAATAGTTTCCATTCTATCCTTGGGTAAAAAATTGGGAAAAAAAAATATTAGTGTTCATTCTATCCTTGAATAAAAAAATATAAAAAAAAAAAATATTACGTGTTCATTCTATCCTTGAGTAAAAAATGAAAAAATAAAAATTATTTGTTTTCATTCTTTCCTTGGGTTATAAAAAAAAAAAAAAAAAAAAAAAAAAAAAAAAAATATTAGTGTCCATTCTATCCTTGAGTAAAAAAATTATATAAAATGAAAAAAATATTACGTGTTCATTCTATCCTTGAGTAAAAAATAAAAAAATTAAAATATATTAGTTTCCATTCTTTCCTTGGGTCAAAAATGAAAGAAGAAAAAAATATGATGTCATCATTGTTTGGTTGCGTTGTATCACTTGCACTTAGAAGCTCATATGTAAATTTGCACTCGTGTTCCGAGGAGGGAGATGTGATCAACAACATAATAAAAAAGTGCAGATGATATTATTCAAAAGCATAGATGTCGCAAGGTGAGGTGACATTACTTATTGACTTTTTTTATGCAAGAGAAGAATTTCCGCTCCAATCACACCTAGAAAAAGAGAGAGAGAGAGAGAGAGGGGAGAGAGAGAGAGAGAGAGAGAGAGAGAGAGAGAGAGGAGAGGAGAGAGAGAAGAGAAGAGAGAGAGAGAGAGAGAGAGATTGGTCCACCACGGAGAACTTATTGGAATGGCAAGTAACACACACACACACACACACACACACACACACACACACACACACACACACACACAGGGGGGCGGTAGTGGGGGAGGCGGTAGCGGAGTGGTTAGCGTTTCCGACTGGCGTTCTCGGTGACCAGAGTTCGATCCCCGAAGAAAACCAAAATCTTTCTGCACCGTCGAGTGGCCTAAGAACACCCACATGCCCTGCCCATTAACTCTACCTTCGATTGCGAGTGCATCGGAGGACACAGGGGGGCGGCATGAGCCTCTAATTACAGGCGTCACTATAAGAATCCTGCCTGCGCCACCACGGGCGAGGACCAACCATCACAGCCCTCAAGTGTGCCTCCAGAGCCTACCATCCGAGCCCTGGGTCACCACTGCCTACAGGCGTTATAGGCACAAATGTAACACACACACACACACACACACACACACACACACACACACACACACACACACGACCCTTCACACATCACGTCATCCACACCTATAACCACCTATCCTCCTCCTCTTCTCCTCCTTTCTTCCCACTAACAAAACGAAGGATAAGAGGTGACCTCATCGAAGTCTTTAAAATCTTCAATGGATTTACGAACGTAGTCCCAGAAAATCTTTTCACGCTAGACCGGTCAAGCTCAACTAGAAACAACGGATTTAAAATAAGCAGGAAACGGTTTGTAACGAACGAAGCAAAGTACTTCTTCACAAACCGTGTTGTAAACGTATGGAATGGGCTGCCGTCAGACGTAGTAAACTCAAATACAATAGAATCATTTAAAAATCGCCTCGATAAATATTTCATATCAAATCCACGGTTGTCACTGTTTATCTCGGAATAATAAATTTATCTCGCGGGCCTCTGCAACTTACTCTCATTGCGTAAAATGATTGCGAGTCGCGTCTACACAATCCCTCCCACACGTCTCAGACAGCCCTGAGTAAACGGTCACTACTACAACTTTTGACCTGTGACGGGCTGTGGTTCAGTAAGGGCCCTGTCAGTTAGTGACCACCATCGGGATTTATATACCAGGGGTCACTGCTGCAGGGGGCATGAAGTGCACGGCGTCCTACTTGGAAAGTGCACTACCGCAGTGGATTGAAACGGAGCTGGGGCCTGATTGACTGCTGCCTCCCAAGAAAGCGCCAGGCAAGGCTGCCGCACCACCCCTGAACTTCCACACTGAGCCTACACCAACACTACATTAGACCTCATAACACCACAGATAGCCCGAGTTAACGGTTACCACTACTACTCTCGACCTGTGACGGGCTGTGGTTCAGTTAGGGTCCTGAGAGTTAGTGACCACCATCGGGATTTAAGGTACCAGGGGTCACTGCTGCAGGAGGCATTGAAGTGTACGGCGTCCTACATGGAAAGTATACAATCCGCAGTGGATTGAACGGAGCTGGGGCCTGATTGACTGCTGCCTCCCAAGAAAGCGCCAGGCAAGGCTGCCGCACCACCCCTTGAACCTCCACACTGTGTTCACACCATTACAAAACACACATAACATGACCTATCTATCAAGCACTAAACCTACCCCCACAAACTAGTAGTAGTTGGCCATAGATTACAGCTTTCAACTTTCCTCACAAATTCCATGCAGTTTTTCTATATTGCATGGTATCACTTCTTTTCCGGCCCGCTTCGGCTGGAGGGATGGGTGGGTGGGGAGGAGCCTTCTACTTCCTATCCTTTCTCTCTTATTATCTAGTTAGTGTAGTGTAGTTAAAGCAAACAGTCTTGTAAGGACCTATCGGTCTGTTGCTGTTTGTGTTTCCTTTGTATTCCTTTGTATTCCTTTGTATTCCTCCTACTCTACTTCCTCTTCCTCTTTTTTTTTTTTATATCTTCTTCCTGCTTTTCTTCTTTTCTTTTTTTTCTCCTCCTCCTCCTCCTCCTCCTCCTGCTCTTCCTCCTCCTCCTGCTCTTCCTGCTCTTCCTCCTCCTCCTCCTTCTTCTCCTCCACCTCCTCCATATACATAGTGTACAAAGTACAGCAGGAAAAGGATTTAGGTGTCATCATCAGTAATGATCTTAAAACCAGTCCGCATTGCCTAGCTGCCAGTAAAAAGGCGAATATAATGTTGGGCTTCATTAAACGCAACTTTGAACATAAAACTCCTAAAGTAATGACACAATTATACACGTCCTTGGTGAGGCCGCACTTAGAATATGCCGTTCAATTCTGGTCGCCTTGTTTCGTAAAAGATCAAGCCAAATTGGAATCAGTTCAAAGAAGAGCAACCAAACAAATTCCATCTCTGCGAAATTCATCTTATGAAAAGAGGCTGCGAAAACTTAATATGCTTTCCTTAAAGGATCGAAGAATCCGTGGGGACTTGATAGAAACTTTTAAGATCCTTAAAGGATTTGATGTCATTAATCAAGAGAACCTATTCGAGCTTTCTCCTCAAGTGACAAGAAACAACGGTTTAAAACTGAATGGTCAGCGTTTCATCACAGATCTCCGTCAAAATTATTTCAATGTTAGAGTTGTTAATCGATGGAACAAATCACCAGCAAATGTTATCGAAGCCGGCACAATAACTTCATTCAAAAACAGACTGGACGCGTACTGTAAAGTATATGGGTTTTGATATTGCCCCGCGAATTATATCATAACGTCCCCCGGAACGATTAGTGTTAGTGGTAGTATTAGTTAGCATACTTCATATCCTATCATTCTTCACTACGAAACTTTCATGTTCTTATCTTCTTTAAGGGATATGGTAACAATGCTATCCTACCCATGATATCCAACTGTCCTCTTACATGTAGTTTGATAGTTAGTAGTATGTAGTTCAGCAGATACCCTCGTTATAGACCAATAGCTAGCCTGGTATCTGTTATTCCTATGTATTTCTATGTATATTCCTCCTGCACCGTCACCCTAACATCCTACAGAAGGTAACGAGAGGCTGAGGGAAATGAGGAACGCTAACGAAGATGAAGATGAGACAAGGGAAGCAGAGATTTAGGGAAAATTTAAGGGGAGGGGACAGAGGAAATAGCGACGTAGGGACAAAAATGGGAGAGGAAGTAGTGATGAGAGAGAGAGAGAGAGAGAGAGAGAGAGAGCAATGTAAGTGGAGTAATGGAAGGGGAGGAGAATGAGGGAGGCGTAAATAGGAGAGTAGCTAAGTCAAACAAGCATGGTCTCTCTCTCTCTCTCTCTCTCTCTCTCCCCTCTCCTCTTCTCTTCCTATCTTCTCTCTCTCTCTCTCTCTCTCTCTCTCTCTCTCTCTCTCTCTTTGACAATAGTGTTTAGCATTCAGCCAGTGTCAAGAATGTATTAATGCCTGAAGAATGTCACACACTCATAACATCACCACTATTACCACAACAACTACTACTACCACCACCACCCCCACCACCACTACTACTACTACTACTACTACTACTACTACTACAACAACTACTACTACTACTACTACTAATAATAATAATACTAATAATAATAATAATAATACTGCACTACTACTACAAATAATAATAATATATTAAATACTGCTCGGTGGATATTTGCTTTAACCTCCCAAGGTCGTTCACTGATCCCACCACCACCACCACCACTACCCTCCACCACCACCACCACCACCACCACCACTACCCTCCACCACCCTCCACCACCACCACCACCACCACTACCCACCACTACCCTCCACCACCACTACCCTCCACCACCACCATCACCACTACCCTCCTCCACCCCCACCACCACCACCACCCCACCACCACCCCACCACCACCACCACCACTACCCTCCACCACCACCACCACCACCACTACCCTCCCCACCACCACCACCACCCTCCCCACCACTACCCTCCACCACCACCACTACCCTCCACCACCACCACCACCACCACTACCCTCCACCACCACCACCACCACCACTACCCTCCACCACCCCCCCCACCACCACCTCCACCACCACCACCCCTCCCCCACCCCTACCACCACCACTACCCTCCACCACCATCACCACCACGGCCACCACTACCACCACCACGGCCACCACCACCACCACCACCACCACCAAAGAGGAGGAAGAGGAAATGAAAGAAGAGGGAAGAAGGAAGACTTAGGGCACGAAAAGGAAACACACATTTAAATTCACATAAAAAGCAGACATAACCAAAAAACGTTCTTATCTACTCATACACATCACAAAAAAACGTTCATACAAAGCTGTCACCACCAAAAAACGTTCGTATCTACTCATACACATCACAAAAAAACGTTCATACAAAGCTGTCACCACCAAAAAACGTTTATTTATACTCGTACACAAAACAAAAACGTTCCTATAGAGCAGTAAGTAAAAGACTTTGGCCACGAGGACAAAGCAATTCTTTTTCTTCTCCTATAATTATACCTCTCTCCCTTCTCTCTATAACTATCAATTACAGTTTTTCTGGATATTAAGAGAAACCCAATACATTTTTACCCTTGGCCCCTTCCTCTTACCATACTAGATCCATCCTTCTCCATCCTTCTGTCCCTTCCCATCACTTCCTCTCTATTCCTCTCCTTCGTTATCCCTTCCCTCTTTCCACCCCAAAGAGAGACAGACAGACAGACAGACAGAGAGAGAGAGAGAGAGAGAGAGAGAGAGAGAGAGAGAGAGAGAGAGAGAGAGAGAGAGAGAGAGTAACGCCAATGCCAGCATCAGTAAAGGAGCCAGTCATCTCTCCCTTCAAGTTTAAAACCCGCTGGATATCCGCGTTCCTAGCCTGACCAGCATTTATGATTCCCGCCTTGTCTCTCTACCTGTCCTCCTCCTCCTCCTCTAGAGTCCTGGAACCCTGTCTCCTAGAACCCCTCTCTTCCTAGAATAGAAAAGATATAATCAAACTGGAGAGAGTACAAAGACAAGTTACTAAAATTATTCCGCGCTTGCGAAACAAGCCATACGAAGAGCGATTGAAGGAACTTAACTTGTTCAGTTTGTCAAAACGTAGGTTGCGAGGAGACTTAATAGAATTGTTTAAAATGTTCCATGGCTTCGATAATGTTAACATAAACGACTATTTGAATATTGATTGGACAAGCACTACTCGTAGTAATGGATACAAGATCATTGGTAAGCGATTTCGGTCACATGAAGCGAAGCACTTTTTCTTTAATAGAGTTGTTGATATTTGGAACTCTCTTCCAGCACAAGTAGTTAATAGTAACACGGTTGAGGCGTTTAAGAACAAACTAGATAAATACTTAACATCAACTGCCACACTCCATTACTTCAGCCCTACGGAAATGTTCTGCAATTTTTTTTTTTAGCTTTAGCTTTAGCTTAGTCTGTCTCTCCTTCTGTCCTATATAATTCCATGGCAGCTTTTTCAATACTAAATGGTGTTTCTTTTCTCACTTTTTTGGGTGGGGAGGAGCCTTCTACTTTGCTATTATTTTACCTCGAACACGTAGAAATTATAGTGGTAGAAAGTAGTCACACAGGCAGCCTCGTTTGACCTAGTAGGGCTGTTGCTGTCTGTTCTTCCTTTGTATTCCTTCCTCCTCCTCCTCCTCTTTTCCTTCCTTCCTCTTCTCTGTCCCTCTCTAACATAAATCTACTGGAGACAGTGGTTAGACGCCTTGCTTACACACACACACACACGTTCTCTCTCTCTCTCTCTCTCTCTCTCTCTCTCTCTCTCTCTCTCTCCTCAAGACAACTCTGGGCATATAAACCAGGAATGCGGAGACAGACGAGACAGCGAGACAGGGCAACACAACAGCCGCCACTTTAGCAAGGTCGCACCAACACCTAGCCGACACACACACACACACACACACACACACGTAACTAACATTCCTCTACCCCAACCTTGTCCTTCCCCCCCTCCCCCCCCTGCCACCTCACTATCAGCATCACTATCACTCATTATCACGTTGTAAAGAGGCAGATGGATGGTTGATATATTTTTTATATTTTATTAATCATATTTTTTTTTTTCCTTCATTCTTTTGCACTCGTTTTAGTCTTATTTTTTTGCTGTTCATCTCTCTCTCTCTCTCTCTCTCTCTCTCTCTCTCTCCTCTCTCTCTCTCTCTCCTCTCCTCTCTCTCTCTCTCTCCTCTCTCTCTCTCTCTCTCTCTCTTCTCTCTCTCTTCTCTCTCTCTCTCTCTCTCTCTCTCCTCTCTCTCTCTCTCTTCTCTCTCTCTCTCTCTCTCTCTCTCCTCTCTTCTCTCTCTCTCTCTCTCTCTCCTCTCTCTCTCTCTCTCTCTCTCTCTCTCTCTCTCTCTCTCTCTCTCTCTCTCTCTCTCTCTCTCTCTCTCTCTCTCTCTCTCTCTCTCTCTCTCTCTCTCTCTCTCTCTCTCTCTCTCTCTCTCTCTCTCTCTCTCTCTCTCTCTCTCTCCTCTCTCTCTCTCTCTCTCTCTCTCTCTCTCTCTCTCCTCTCTCTCTCTCTCTCTCTCTCTCTCTCTCTCTCTCTCTCTCCTCTCTCTCTCTCTCTCTCTCTAACCTATACACGGGCACCACACAAGCGACAAGGAGCACACGCCATGAGCTGAGACTTCCTCGGTGCAGACCATCACACGCCCAGCAGAGTGTCCTTATCAGGGGTGGTAGGCCATGGAATACACTCTCAGACCACACTAAGCATTCCACTTCCAAGAACATGTTCAAGTCGAGGATTAAACGAGAATTATCTGCTAAATACTAATCGTTACTATAGGCACCTGTGTATGATCATGTAGGT
>JACEEZ010004422.1:382500-385000 GCA_016584305.1 Chionoecetes opilio | reverse complement strand
CAGCATGAACTAGGCGGACTCGAACCGCTGACCGAATGCACAGGGACGCTGCACATTGGGAACTCACGTCTCTACCAACCTTGCCACCCTGACGGGCTGCTGTGTAGTGAGGATATTGTGATTGGTAGTGATGATGCGAGGAGTGCACCAATCAGCTGCCCCGTAGAAAAGGTGGGAAAGGCAGGGGGCGTGGCTTCTGGGTATGTTGAACGTAAATTTACTATAGTTGTGGGATAGTGTCAGGAAAATGGTTGGGATGAATTTTGATTATGTGTGACATGTGTGTAGGGATGAGGTGGTGATTGTGGTGCAGGCTTTCATGGCGTGATTCGTGAGGTGGTGGAAGGAAGGTCTCTCTCTCTCTCTCTCTCTCTCTCTCTCTCTCTCTCTCTCTCTCTCTCTCTTCCCCACCGCTATTCATTACCTAATTTGTATATCGCTGGTCTGGAGAGAGAGAGAGAGAGAAAGGAGCGAGATGAGAGAGAAAAAGAAGAGAAGAGAGAGAGAGAGAGAGAGAGAGAGGAGAGAGAGAGAGAGAGAGAGAGAGGAGAGAGAGAGAGAGAGAGAGAGAGAGAGAGAGAGAGAGAGAGAGACGAGAGAGAGAGAGAGAGAGAGAGAGAGAGAGAGAGAGAGAGAGAGAGAGAGAGAAAAGAAAAAAAAGAGAAAAAAAAAAAGAAGGCTGGAATAACAGTCCAGTTTTCAATATGGAGTAATGAATAATGAATGAATGGACTACTGAATCAAGGAGACTTATTTTAACCCGTCGTTTGATAATGAATAAAAAAGATGGAGAGAGTATGTAGCACAGACAGTATAACAGTTCCACTTAGTCACCGTGTATTTAAGTGAAAGACGCGGACAAATACACAGTAAGGTTCATACTTAACGCAGAATTCCACGTCAACTGAATGAAGTCACAGGAAACTCTTATGTAGCTGACGAGGTAAAGGTGTGTGTGTGTGTGTGTGTGTATTCATCTAGGTGTGTGTGTGTGTGTGTGTGTGTGTGTGTGTGTGTGTGTGTGTGTGTGTGTGTGTGTGTGTGTGTGTGTGTGTGTGTGTGTGTATGTATGTGTGTATGTGTGTGTGTGTGTGTGTGTGTGTGTGTGTGTGTGTGTGTGTGTGTGTTATTCACCCATGGTCTTGTCCACGCGAGTCACACACGCGATCGCCAGTTTCACCCTCCCAATGTGAGCTTGGAGCTCATTATTACCGATCTTTGGGTGATGCTGGGACCTCACACACCACACACCCCCATCCCCTTGCTCAAGGGGGAAAGTAAACGCCCGAATTTCTCAGTGGAAAAATCCCCAGGAATGAGCGGGGATCGGGGATCGAACACCGGACCACAGAATAGTGCCGAACGCTCTAATCCACCGAGCCATTCAGGCGGTGTAAGTGACGTAAGTGTTCAGTGAGTGACGATAAAAGCGGCATCTCACTCAGGATGTGACGAGTTCATTCAGTAAGGCGAGTAAGGACCGTGATGTCATCCTGTTACACCTCGCCGTGAGAACCCGGGGACGTTGTAACTTTGACGACAAGACAGAGTATCTTATCATGCCAGTTTGGGTGAGAGAAAATACTTCTTGTTATGTCATTAAGCTGTCCTTCCCCTCACACCCCCACGCCTCCCCCCTCAGACAGTGAAGCATAACGCTTGCATGCACGTCACTGTACTGCCCTTCTCTTTAGAGCAGCGCAACTGTTCATCGGTCCGCACCAGCTTCCAGACTTCCAACTATTTCTCGCACCGCCCAAGGCCAAGGAAAAGAGATTCTATTCCCTTAGCCTTAGCACCTCCTACTTCTACCGTAGATAACACTATAGTCGCCACGGTGCACTGATGTCGCCAGGCGCCATATATTACGGATTTCACCACTAAAGCATCACTACAGACTTGTATGTGCTTATTAAACGTGTGCCTCTTAAACACTACAGACTTGTATGTATTATTAATGAAATATAATGACATACCTTTTGTACATAGTTAAGAAGCGGATCTTTGACGCAGCACTCATGTCAGCACTATTGTACGGGTGTGAGTCATGGCTAAATGCTGATCTTAGGCCAGTGACAAAGCTGCATAATTTGTGTCTCAAACAAGTATTAGGGGTTAGGACAACAACCTGTAATGAAGTGTGGAGTTAGGTTACCCGCCACTTAAAGATCTTGTGCGGAGTAAACAAAGAAATTTCGTTAGGAAGATGTGGCAGAAGCGCTCACAAATGGCTGATGATCCTTTAAATTTTGCAATGAATACAACACTTCATACAAGTATAATACAAGATCCTTTGTGTCACAGTTGATTGATCATGATAGAGATGACATAGTTGTTGCCATGGAAACACTTAAGTGTGACTTATCCCTCTCTGATTCCTCAAGGAGAATTACTTATAAAGAAATTAATCCCAGCTTAACGGTACATGATATTTACACATGTAGGCATGGAGTAAGGGAAGACCACAGAATTGCTTTTAGCCGTTTTGGCCTGTCAGCAC
>JACEEZ010004422.1:365000-377500 GCA_016584305.1 Chionoecetes opilio | reverse complement strand
TGCAATCGCTGATTTGACACGTAATCATCCCAGCGATACCCCATGATTCTGCGAAGACACTTATTACCAAAGGCATTGATTCGCCTCTTCAAGTCGCTATTTAGTATCCATGTCTCACAACCATAGAGTAAGACAGGGATCACAAGCGACTTGAAGATCCGGATCTTTGTCCTCCTGCACAGGTACCGACAACGCCAAATACTCCCGCTGAGCGAGTCCATAACACCGTGGGCTATGCCAATCCGCCGTAAGACTTTTTGACGTAGTAGTAGTAGTAGGTAAAAGTAATAGTGGTAGTAGTAGAAGTGGTGGTGGTGGTGGTGGTGGGCGTGGCAGGAGAAAAGGACGTCAGGTGTTTCAAGCTAATCAGGAATGCATCACCTGCTTTCTCTCTCTCTCTCTCTCTCTCTCTCTCTCTCTCTCTCTCTCTCTCTCTCTCTCTCTCTCTCTCTCTCTCTCTCTCTCTCTCTGTATGTGTGTAAGTGTGCGTATTTACTCGTATGTGTATGTGTTTAATTAATTAAATATCTTCAAGCGTGTAAATATAGGAGCCTTTAAAGACAGTTTACAGGCTCAGCCAATATTATATAATTATGTATGTTATGTTTTATTACATGTGTAACTGTGTGGCTACTACTACTACTACTACCACAACTACTACCACCACAACTATCACAACTACTACTACTACTACTACCACCACAACTACTACCACCACAACTATCACAACTACTACTACTACTACTACCACCACAACTACTACTACTACTACTACTACTACTACTACTACTACTACTACTACCACCACCACCACAACTACTGCTACTACCACAACTACTACTTACTACCACCACCACTAGGGTGGTCCACCAAAAATATTTTTCTACTTTTATTCCTCCACAAGGTTATTTTTTGTCCATTACCCATAGGTTACAAGCCTATGAAATTTCATGGCGATAAAACTTAATTTAGAGGTCGTCCCATCATCTCGCTTTCTATCATAGGATTTAACCCGGAAAATATCACATACCCGAATTGGAGCACTTCCCGACATCACAGACCCAAATGGTGTTGATTTCTGAATTCTCCGGGGTTGGTAACCCCATAGATACATTTTATCAACTAAACACTGATATACAGCTGTCTGAATGCTGAATTTCATTATTTGGTTTTCATACCGTAAATTAGGGGTAGGCCATACCCTGGTTAGGGTACTTCTAATAGAGATAGAACAAAATGGTTTGCATTTTTGAACTCAGAAGGGTCGATTTACACATAGAAATGCTTTCATATTTCATTTATTTACTAAAACCTGCAAAATATGACAGAAAATTTCAATTTCTCTATTTTCCTATAGAAAAACGATTTTTTTGGCACTATTTTGTGAATTGTCAATAAATCAGTGGCGATGAAACCACTTCTATGTGTAAATCGACCCTTCTGAGTTCAAAAATGTGAACCATTTTGCTTTATCTCTACTAGAAGTACCCTAACCAGGGTATGGCCTACCCCTAATTTACGGTATGAAAACCAAATAATGAAATTCAGCATTCAGACAGCTATATATCAGTTTTTAGTTGATAAAATGTGGTCTATAGGGTTATCAACCCCGGAGAATTCAGAAATCAACACCATTTGGGTCTGTGATGTCGGGAAGTGCTCCAATTCGGGTATGTGATATTTTCCGGGTTAAATCCTATGATAGAAAGCGAGATGATGGGACGACCTCTAAATATCATTGTATCGCGATGATATTTTGCACACAAGGAGAGGAATGCAACACGAAAAAAAACAGCGATGTGGAGAAAGGACCAGTGCACTTTGAAATTGTACCCCCTCTTCTTGGACCACCCTAACCACCACAACTACTACTACTACTACCACCACAACTATCACAACAACTACTACTACTACCACTACCACTACTGCTACTACTACTACTACTACCACCACAACTATCACAACTACTATTACTACCACTACCACTACTACTACTACTACTACCACCACAACTATCACAACAACTACTACTACTACCACTACCAATACTGCTACTACTACTACTACTACTACCACCACAACTATCACAACAACTACTACTACTACCACTACCACTACCACTACTACTACTACCACCACAACTATCACAACAACTACTACCACCACAACTATCACAACTACTACTACTACTACCACAACCACTACTACTACTATGTATGGTGAGTGTGGCAGTTGTGGTCCGTGTTAGGAATGTTAAGTGTTACTAATTGGATGGTTCGTCGACCAGACATTGTACTCAAATTTGTCTTCTTACTCCTCTCTCTCTCTCTCTCTCTCTCTCTCTCTCTCTCTCTCTCTCTCTCTCTCTCTCTCTCTCTCTCTCTAATCTTCTCCTGTGGCTCATTATCTTCTTCCTTCTCATTTTCCTTCAGTCTTTCGTATATATTTGTCTCTCTTAATTCCCTTCTTTAAACTCTCTCTCTCTCTCTCTCTCTCTCTCTCTCTCTCTCTCTCTCTCTCTCTCTCTCTCTCTCTCTCTCTCTCTCTCTCTCTAGTCTTATCTTATTTAGTCTTTAGTCTTAATCTTAAACGGCAGTGACATTTATCTTCCTTAACCTAATGCATACCCTTCCCCTTCCCCTCCCCCCCCCCCTCCTCCCCTCCTCCTCCTCTCCACACACACAACACACACACACACACACACACACACACACACACACGCACACACACACACAGTACATTAGCTAAGCGAGTATCAGTCAACTAACACGAACAGTTTCGCAATGGACGAGACAACTTACAACGGAGACAGTGAGCATTGGCGTGTACTGTATGTGTGGACAGGCAGACAGACGGTGTATAATAGTGAATATAGTGTAGAGTATAGTGCAGAGAGTATAGTGTTATAGTGAAGAGGACAGGGAGGAGAGTAGTGGGTGATATTAGGGTTACAAAGAAGGCACGATAGATAGGGTAAACATAGCAGCATACATACAGGGCTACAGGGCTACAGGGCTACAGGGGTACAGGGGTACAGGCATACAGGGGTACAGGCATACAGGGGTACAGGCATACAGGGGTACAGGCATACAGGGGTACAGGCATACAGGGGTACAGGCATACAGGGCTACAGGGCTACAGGGGTACAGGCATACAGGGTACAGGCTACAGGGGTACAGGCATAAGGGGTACAGGCATACAGGGGTACAGGCATACGGGGGTACAGGCAGACAGGGTACAGACATACAGGGTACAGGCATAAGGGGTACAGACATACGGGGTACAGGCATCCAGGGTACAGGGCTACAGGGTACAGACATACAGGGGTACAGGCTTACAGGGGTACAGGGCTACGGGGGTACAGACATACAGGGGTACAGGCATACAGGGGTACAGGCATACAGGGTACAGGCATACAGGGGTACAGGGCTACAGGGTACAGACATACAGGGGTACAGGCATACAGGGGTACAGGCATACAGGGTACAGGGATACAGGGGTACAGGCATACAGGGTAAGGCATACAGGGGTACAGCATACAGGGGTACAGGCATACAGGGGTACAGGCATACAGGGGTACAGGCAGACAGGGGTACAGGCATACAGGGGTACAGGCATACAGGGGTACAGACATACAGGGGTACAGGCATACAGGGGTACAGGGCTACAGGGGTACAGACATACAGGGGTACAGGCATACAGGGGTACAGGCATACAGGGGTACAGGGATACAGGGTACAGGCGACAGGGGTACAGGCAGACAGGGGTACAGGCATACAGGGTACAGGCATACAGGGGTAACAGGGCTACAGGGGTACAGAATACAGGGGTACAGGCATACAGGGGTACAGGCATACGGGGGTACGGGGATACAGGGGTACAGGCATACAGGGGTACAGGCATACGGGGTACAGGCATACGGGGGGTACAGGCATACAGGGGTACAGCATACAGGGGTACAGGATACAGGGTACAGGCATACAGGGGTACAGGCATACGGGGGTACAGGCATACAGGGGTACAGGGATACGGGGGTACAGGCAGACAGGGGTACAGGCAGACAGGGGTACAGGCATACAGGGGTACAGCATACAGGGGTACAGGCATACAGGGGTACAGGCAATACAGGGGTACAGGCATACAGGGGTAAGGCAACAGGGTACAGGCATACGGGGTACAGGCAGACAGGGGTACAGACATACAGGGGTACAGGCATACAGGGTACAGACATACAGGGGTACAGGCATACGGGGGTACAGGGCTACAGGGGTACAGACAACAGGGTACAGGCATACAGGGGTACAGGGCTACAGGGGTACAGACATACGGGGGTACAGGCATACCAGGGGTACAGGCATACAGGGGTACAGGCATACAGGGGTACAGGGCTACGGGGGTACAGACATACGGGGGTACAGGCATACAGGGGTACAGGCATACAGGGTACAGGGATACGGGGGTACGGGGCTACAGGGGTACAGGCATACAGGGGTACAGGCATACAGGGGTACAGGCATACAGGGGTACAGGCATACAGGGTACGGGCCCATACAGGGAAACAGGCAGACAGGGGTCAGACATACAGGGGTACAGGCATACAGGGGTACAGACATACAGGGGTACAGGCATACAGGGGTACAGGGCTCCCAGGGGTACAGACATACAGGGGTACAGGCTACAGGGGTACAGGGCTACAGGGGTACAGACATACAGGGGTACAGGCATACAGGGGTACAGGCATACAGGGGTACAGGCATAAAAGGGGTACAGGGCTACAGGGGTACAGACATACAGGGGTACAGGCATACAGGGTTACAGGCATACAGGGGTACAGGGATACGGGGGTACAGGCATACAGGGGTCAGGCATACAGGGTACAGGCATCCCAGGGGTACAGGCATACAGGGGTAAAAGGCATTACAGGGGTACAGGCAGACAGGGGTACAGACATACAGGGGTACAGGCATACAGGGTACAGACATACGGGGGTACGGCATACAGGGGTACAGGCTACGGGGGTACAGACATACAGGGGTACAGGCATACAGGGGTACAGGCATACAGGGGTACAGGGATACAGGGTACAGGCAGACAGGGGTACAGGCGAACAGGGGTACAGGCATACAGGGGTACAGGCATACGGGGAAACAGGGCTACAGGGGTACAGACATACAGGGGTACAGGCATACAGGTACAGGCATACAGGTGTACAGGGATACAGGGTACAGGCATACAGGGGTACGGCATACAGGGGTACAGGCATACAGGGTACAGGCATACAGGGTACAGGCATACGGGTGTACAGGGATACAGGGGTACAGGCATACAGGGGTACAGGCATACAGGGGTACAGGCATACAGGGGTACAGGGATACAGGGGTACAGGCAGACAGGGGTACAGGCAGACAGGGGTACAGGCATACAGGGGTACAGGCATACAGGGGTACAGGCATACAGGGGTACAGGCATACAGGGGTACAGGCATACAGGGGTACAGGCAGACAGGGTACGGCATACAGGGGTACAGGCAAAACGGGGGTACGGGCATACAGGGGTACAGGCAGACAGGGGTAAAAGACATACAGGGGTACAGGCATACAGGGGTACAGACATACAGGGGTACAGGCATACAGGGGTACAGACATACGGGGTACAGACATACAGTGGTACAGGCATAAGGGTACAGGCATACAGGGGTACAGGCAGACAGGGTAACAGGCAGACAGGGGTACAGGCAGACAGGGTACAGACATACAGGGTACAGACAACAGGGGTACAGACATACAGGGGTACAGACATACGGGGGTACAGACATACAGGGGTACAGGCATACAGGGGTACAGGCAGACAGGGGTACAGACATACAGGGGTACAGACATACAGGGGTACAGACATACAGGGGTACAGACATACAGGGGTACAGGCATACAGGGGTACAGGCAGACGGGGGTACAGGCAGACGGGGGTTACAGGCAGACGGGGGTACAGGCAGACAGGGGTTACAGACATACAGGGGTACAGAAAATACAGGGGTACAGACATACAGGGGTACAGACATACAGGGGTACAGACATACAGGGTACAGGCAGACAGGGTACAGACATACAGGGGTACAGACATACAGGGGTAAGCATACATGGGTACATGACATACAGGGGTACAGGCATACAGGGTACAGGCAGACAGGGGTACAGCAGACAGGGTACAGGCAGACAGGGTACAGGCAGACAGGGGTACAGGCATACAGGTGGTACCGGCATACAGGGGTACAGGGATACAGGGGTACAGGGATACAGGGGTACAGGCATACAGGGGTACAGGCATACAGGGTACAGGGATAACAGGGGTACAGGCTACAGGGTACAGGCATACAGGGTACAGGCAGACAGGGGTAGACATACAGGGTACAGCAGACAGGGGTACAGGCAGACAGGGGTACAGGCATACAGGGGTACAGGCAACAGGGGTACAGGCAGACAGGGGTACAGGCAGACATGGTACAGGCAGACAGGGGTACAGGGGTACAGGGGTACAGGCATACAGGGGTACAGGCATACAGGGGTACAGGCATACAGGGGTACAGGCATACAGTGGTACAGGCATACAGGCCTACAGGGGTACAGGCCTACAGGGTACAGGCCTACAGGGGTACAGGCCTACAGGGGTACAGGCATACAGGGGTACAGGCCTACAGGGGTACAGCCTACAGGGTACAGGCAGACAGGGGTACAGGCAGACAGGGGTACAGGCCTACAGGGGTACAGGCCTACAGGGGTACAGGCTACAGGGGTACAGGCAGACAGGGGTACAGGCCTACAGGGGTACAGGCCTACAGGGGTACAGGCTACAGGGGTACAGGCAGACAGGGGTACAGGCAGACAGGGGTACAGGCCTACAGGGGTACAGGCCTACAGGGGTACAGGCAGACAGGGGTACAGGGCAGACAGGGTACAGGCCTACAGGGTACAGGCCTACAGGGTACAGGCAGACAGGGGTACAGGCAGACAGGGGTACAGGCAGACAGGGGTACAGGCCTACAGGGGTACAGGCCTACAGTGGTACAGGCCTACAGGGGTACAGGCAGACAGGGGTACAGGCAGACAGGGGTACAGGCCTACAGGGGTACAGGCATACAGGGGTACAGGCAGACAGGGGTACAGGCAGACAGGGGTACAGCAGACAGGGGTACAGGCCTACAGGGTACAGGCATACAGGGGTACAGGCAGACAGGGTACAGCAGACAGGGGTACAGGCATACAGGGGTACAGGCAGACAGGGTACAGGCAGACAGGGGTACAGGCAGACAGGGGTACAGGCAGACAGGGGTACAGGCCTACAGGGGTACAGGCAGACAGGGGTACAGGGATACAGGGTACAGGCCTACAGGGGTACAGGCCTACAGGGTACAGGCCTACAGGGGTACAGGCATACAGGGGTACAGCATACAGGGGTACAGGCAGACAGGGTACAGGCAGACAGGGGTACAGGGTACAGGGTACAGCATACAGGGGTACAGGCATACAGGGGTACAGGCATACAGGGTACAGCGATACAGGGGTACAGGCATACAGGCCTACAGGGGTACAGGCCTACAGGGGTACAGGCCTACAGGGGTACAGGCCTACAGGGGTACAGGCCTACAGGGGTACAGGCCTACAGGGGTACAGGCAGACAGGGGTACAGGCAGACAGGGTACAGGCCTACAGGGGTACAGGCCTACAGGGGTACAGGCAGACAGGGTACGCAGACAGGGGTACAGGCAGACAGGGGTACAGGCCTACAGGGGTACAGGCTACAGGGGTACAGGCCTACAGGGGGTACAGGCCTACAGGGGTACAGGCAGACAGGGGTACAGCAGACAGGGGTACAGGCAGACAGGGGTACAGGCATACAGGGGTACAGGCAGACAGGGGTACAGGCAGACAGGGGTACAGGCAGACAGGGGTACAGACATACAGGGGTACAGGCCTACAGGGGTACAGGCATACAGGGGTACAGGCAGACAGGGTACAGGCAGACAGGGTACAGGCAGACAGGGGTACAGACATACAGGGGTACAGGCATACAGGGGTACAGGCAGACAGGGTACAGGCAGACAGGGGTACAGGCAGACAGGGGTACAGGCAGACAGGGGTACAGGCAGACAGGGGTACAGACATACAGGGGTACAGACATACAGGGGTACAAGGCAGACAGGGTACAGGCAGACAGGGGTACAGGGATACAGGGGTACAGGCAGACAGGGGTACAGGCAGACAGGGGTACAGGCAGACAGGGGTACAGGCAGACAGGGGTACAGGCAGACAGGGGTACAGGCAGACAGGGGTACAGGCAGACAGGGGTACAGGCAGACAGGGGTACAGGCAGACAGGGTACAGGCAGACAGGGGTACAGGCATACAGGGGTACAGACATACAGGGGTACAGGCATACAGGGGTACAGGCAGACAGGGGTACAGGCAGACAGGGGTACAGGCAGACAGGGGTACAGGCATACAGGGGTACAGACATACAGGGGTACAGACATACAGGGGTACAGGCATACAGGGGTACAGGCAGACAGGGGTAACAGGCCTACAGGGGGTACAGGCATACAGGGGTACAGGCAGACAGGGGTACAGGCAGACAGGGGTACAGGCAGACAGGGGTACAGACTACAGGGGTACAGGCATACAGGGGTACAGGCAGACAGGGGTACAGGCAGACAGGGGTACAGGCAGACAGGGGTACAGGCAGACAGGGTACAGGCAGACAGGGGTACAGGCAGACAGGGTACAGGCAGACAGGGGTAAGGCAGACAGGGGTACAGGCATACAGGGGTACAGACATACAGGGGTACAGGCATACAGGGTACAGGCAGACAGGGGTACAGGCAGACAGGGGTACAGGCAGACAGGGTACAGGCTACAGGGTACAGACAACAGGGGTACAGACCATACAGGGGTACAGGCATACAGGGGTACAGGCAGACAGGGGTACAGGCCTACAGGGTAACAGGCATACAGGGTACAGGCAGACAGGGGTACAGGCAGACAGGGTACAGACATACAGGGGTACAGGCATACAGGGGTACAGGCAGACAGGGGTACAGGCAGACAGGGGTACAGGCAGACAGGGTACAGCAGACAGGGGTACAGGCAGACAGGGGTACAGGCAGACAGGGGTACAGCAGACAGGGGTACAGGCAGACAGGGGTACAGGCAGACAGGGTACAGCAGACAGGGTACAGACATACAGGGGTACAGGCATACAGGGGTACAGGCAGACAGGGGTACAGGCAGACAGGGGTACAGGCAGACAGGGGTACAGGCATACAGGGTACAGGCATACAGGGTACAGGCAGACAGGGGTACAGGCAGACAGGGGTACAGGCATACAGGGGTACAGGCAGACAGGGGTACAGGCATACAGGGGTACAGGCATACAGGGGTACAGGCATACAGGGGTACAGGCATACAGGGGTACAGACATACAGGGGTACAGGCATACAGGGGTACAGGCAGACAGGGGTACAGGCAGACAGGGGTACAGGCAGACAGGGGTACAGGCAGACAGGGGTACAGGCCAGACAGGGGTACAGACATACAGGGGTACAGGCAGACAGGGGTACAGGCAGACAGGGGTACAGGCAGACAGGGGTACAGGCAGACAGGGTACAGGCAGACAGGGTACAGGCAGACAGGGGTACAAGCAGACAGGGGTACAGACATACAGGGGTACAGGCAGACAGGGGTACAGGCAGACAGGGGTACACAGGCAGACAGGGGTACAGGCAGACAGGGGTACAGGCAGACAGGGGTACAGGCAGACAGGGGTACAGGCAGACAGGGGTACAGGCAGACAGGGGTACAGGCAGACAGGGGTACAGGCAGACAGGGGTACAGGCAGACAGGGGTACAGGCAGACAGGGGTACAGCAGACGGGTGTACAGGCAGACAGGGGTACAGGCAGACAGGGGTACAGGCATACAGGGGTACAGGCATACAGGGGTACAGGCAGACAGGGGTACAGGCATACAGGGGTACAGGCATACAGGGGTACAGGCACATCAAGATTAACCCCTTCACGCCCAGATCTTTCCTTTACTATAAAAAATCGTCTGTTGTTAACCATAAAACTACGATAAATAGCTGAATATACTAATTTAGCTACTGGACAAGGATACTAAACAGGTCAGAGCTATAAAATATTGCTTATATTCACTAAAAATCGTCTAATGGTACTCAAATTACAATGGAAATTACGTTCTGGGTCGCAATGGGTTAATAGTAAATGAATGCAGAGGAATGCAGAGGGTGACACGAGGGTACTAAGGGGGGAAAATATGATCTGTTTTGCCGTTTCCTATTTTTTTTTTTTTTCTTTCTTCCATTTGATAGTAATTTAGTTCCTTTGAGTGTTGCGAGGCCTCATTAGTTGTGCCAATGAATAATAGCCATGACATGACCCTGACCATCTTGACCCCCGATAGTGGAGAGCTGTGAAGATCATGGAAAATGTGGCTAAAAATGTGATTAAATGAAGAAAAAAAAGGTGAATAGTCCCCATCCTAGCCTAACAAAGTGATTAAATGAAAAAAGGTGAATAGAACCTAACCAAAACTAACTTAACCTAACCTCACGTACCAGAATTTATAAACTTCATTGCACAAAAAATCAAGCATACAGGCACACAATATGATGCCACAAATCTGGGTATGGTAAGAGTGCGCGCTAAAGAAACGGCAATAACAGTAATAACGGGGGGGGGGGGGGGGGGGGGGGGGGGGGGGGGCCCCACTCAGTAGAGCGCATACCTCCGCCCGAATACTTCATCAATTGGTTGCCATGGTAACAGTTGTCAATAGATTTCATCCAAAATTAAATCAGGTCTTCCTTATACCAAATAGACTTGGTATACCGAGTTTGGTCCAAAGCTATTGGTAACTTTTCGAGAAATCCTGTACACTAACAGACAGACAGACAGACAGACAGACAGACAAGACAGACAGACAGACAGACAGACAGACAGATCGGGGTGAAAACATAACCCCTCCAACTTCGTTGGCGGAGGTAATAAATAGCTAATCAGCCAGTCAGTAGGTCAACAGTGAGTCAACTAACCAATAAGTCAGATAATGTAGCTATTCAGTCAGTCAAGCAACCAACCAATATGTCAGTTAAGTTATCTATTCAGTCAGTCATTCAGTCAACTAGCCACAGGAGGCGGCATGGCTAGGGCAAACACAGCACACTACACACAGGAAGGGGTACAGGCATAGCAGTTCATACCAAGATTAATAAAGGAAAACAAAGGGGCTGTGACACTACACTGTATCACAAGCTTATTCTTGGTAGAAATCATAAGAAACTAAGCCCATATTAGGCATGACTCCATCACCCGCTGTCGACACCTATCAGCGCCTGAATATTTAATTATCCTCAAAACCTAGGGCAAAGCGGTAACGAAGCTATTTTCAACGCCAATTTGCAGAGAAGTAGACATTGATTGAAGAGAAGAAGAGGAAGAAGAAGAAGTAATAAAGGAAGAATGAAAAAGAAGGAGGAGGAGGAGGAGGAGGAGGAGGAGGAGGAGGAGGGAGGGGAGGAGCAGAAGGCAAAGATAATGTAAGATAACAATAAAGACATGTTCAATTGTTCATATGCATAAAATTCGTGCTTACTTGGGCATAATGAAGCTGTCTTTCCCATGCTATAAGATATAACCTTCAGTACCTCAATGGGTTTTTCCTGCAGGTAAATATGAACAGTATGACAAAGGGCCTTCCAGGGTATCATTTTTTAAGTCAACTCAACGCGCCTAAATATCATAGTTCTGAGTGTCATCACGTCTTATGTAACCCCTTCACGCCCAGGTCTTGTCTTTGCTATAAAAAAATGTATGTTGTCGAGCCATGAAATTACGAAAAGTCACTGAATATACCACATTAGCTAGTCGACGAGGATACTAAACAGGTCATAGCTATAAAATAATGCTTATATTCACTAAAAATAGTCTAATGGCACCCAAATCACAATGGAAATTACGCTCTGGGTCTCAAGGGGTTAATAGGACAAGCAAATATCTAGTTTTATAATCGTACAGACAGAAAGGTAAGTAGTAAAGAGCAAATGAAAAAGAGATTAAGATACACAGATTGATGACAGAGAGATAGAGAGAAAGTGCAAAAGTGAAAGTAAAGAGCGGAAGGACGGACGAGAGAGAGAGAGAGAGAGAGAGAGAGAGAGAGAGAGAGAGAGAGAGAGAGAGAGAGAGAGAGAATACAAGTAGATACAGGCAAGGACATTCCACCCCCCCTCCCTCACCCCAAACGACCTCAACCCCACCACCACCACCACAAAATATCCTACAGTATTTCCTTCATTGCTTCTCTATCCCGCCTCCTCCTCCTCCTCCTCCTCCTCGACCTAATTACCTGAGTGAGAGGTTCTGCAGGTGTGTGTACGTGTGTGTGTGTGGTTGTGGTGTGTGTGGTGTGGTGGGATGTGAGGTGAGAGAGAG
>JACEEZ010004422.1:355000-360000 GCA_016584305.1 Chionoecetes opilio | reverse complement strand
CTTTCATGATTTGTCACAAATAGGAGGGAGAGAGAGAGAGAGAGAGAGAGAGAGAGAGAGAGAGAGAGAGAGAGAGAGAGAGAGAGAGAGAGAGAGAGAGAGAGAGAGAGAGAGAGAGAGTCGTTCACCTCAGTAAGTCCGCTGTTCACTTGCTGCTAAACTACTCACCCTTCTTTAATATATGCAGCATTTCATTAAGCATTTGACGGGGATTTACAGGGATGGGAGGGTGGGGAGGAGCCTTCGCCATTTCTATCCTATGTCTCTCACTTTAGATTAGATTTTATCACAAACACAAACAGTCACGTAAGAACAAACGGGTCTGTACTGTTTGTTCATCCTTTGTGATCGTTTACCCGTCGAGAGCAAGGGCTTTATTAAGAGTATCCAATGTCGGAAAAACAGTCACGTAAGAATAACAATAATAACAGCATCGATTCAGACACTAGTGGCGAAAACTGTAGTGCTGGTAGTAGTAGTAGTAGTAGTAGTAGTAGTAGTAGTAGTAGTAGTAGTAGTAGTAGTAGTAGTAGTAGTAGTAGTAGTAGTAGTAGTAGTAGTAGTAGTAGTAGTAGTAGTAGTAGTAGTAGTAGTAGTAGTAGTAGTAGTAGCAGCAGTATAGTAGCAGTATTGGTAGATGTAGTAGTAGTAGTAGTAGTAGTAGTAGTAGTAGTAGTAGTAGTAGTAGTAGTAGTAGTAGTATAGTAGTAAGTAGTAGTATGGTAGTAGTAGTAAAGCAGTTAGTATAGTCAGCAGTATGTAGGTAGTAGTAGTATAGTAGTAGGCAGTAGTAGTGGTAGTAGTAGTAGTAGTAGTAGTAGTAGTAGTAGTAGTAGTAGTAGTTAGTAGTAGTAGTAGTAGATGTAGTAATATAGTAGTAGTATATAGTAGTAGTAGTAGTAGTAGTAGTAGTAGTAGTCAGTATTTAGTAACAGCAGTAAGTAGCAGTATTGTAGATGTAGTAGTAGTAGTAGTAGTAGTAGTAGTAGTAGTAGTAGTAGTAGTAGTAGAGTAGTAATAGTAGTAGTAATAGTAGTAGTAGCAGCAGTATAGTAGCAGTATTGGTAGATGTAGTAGTAGTAGTAGTAGTAGTAGTAGTAGTAGTAGTAGTAGTAGTAGTAGAAGTAGTAGTAGTAGTAGTAGTGGTAGCAGCAGTAGTAGTAGTAGTAGTAGTAGTAGTAGTAGTAGTAGTAGTAGTAGTAGTAGTAGTAGTATAGTAATGGTGGTAGCAGTAGTAGTAGTAGTAGTAGTAGTAAGTATAGTAATATATAGTCAGTAGTATAGTAATAGTAGTAGTATCAGTATATAGAGCAGTAGTAGTAGAAGTAGCAGTAATAGTAGCAGTAGAAGTAGTATCTTTTAACACTATTCCGTCCATCAGATATCGTGCATACCTCCCCTTAAACTCCCCCTCCCCCCTCCACTACCTGGCATCCTCCCTCCCTCCCTCACCCTACCTATAAACATAACAATTATAAGGATAGAAAAAACACGGATCACTTCCTCATAATGATATTTACACTCAACCCTCGACTATCGCGCATTCGGCTATCGCGTTTTACGGCTATCACGTATGGCCTAGTGGGTTCTTTACTTGCATATACCGCCTGTATGTACCATTACTTCATTTCACCCTTCTCACCTCCCCCACGTGCCTGCCTGCCTCAGCCCCCCCCAATGCCTGCCTGCCTCCCCCCCGCCTGCCTGCCCCCCGCCACCCCCCCCCTGCCTGCGCCCCCCCCCCCCGCCTGCCTGCCTGCCAGCCTGCATTCGTCAAGGCACCGTGAGGCAGGGCAAAGCAAGCCTGGCAACACACCTGTCATTCAGCTTGCAGACATACGAGTACTACCACCTGCCCCCCCCCCCCCTCCCTCTCACCCACCCACCCACCCACCCACCCACCCACCACACACACCACACCACACACACACACACTCACACAGTCACACACAAACACACACAAACACACACATACACACTCACACACACACACACAAAGAAAGACACACACACACACTCGATTTTATCATATGCTTTCTCTAGATCCACAAATATCTTTTTATATTAATAAAAGCGAAAGTGTGTGTGTGTGTGTGGTATAGGTTCCGCCCCCCCTTAGCGGAATCCCATCATATACCACATTTTTGGAACCAGGTTGACCAGGGGAAGGTCATAAGCCCAGTTATGAGATGATCCGATCACTTTTTTTTTCTTTTTTTTAGCAGCCTATTAGCGAAATATTTAAAATTGTGAAAAAAGTGGGTTGCAGAATTGAGGAAGCCTTGATGTAGGGTGGATGGTAATGGGTGAGTGAATGGGTGGGGTAATGGGTGTGGGGTGATGGGTGAGTGAATGGGTGGGGGGTGATGGGTGATGGGTGAGGGAATAGATGGGGGGTGATGGGTAATGGGTGAGTGAATGGGTGTGTGGTGATGGGTAATGGGTGAGTGAATGGGTGGGGAGTGATGGGTAATGGGTGAGTGAATGGGTGGGGGGTGATGGGTAATGGGTGAGTGAATGGGTGGGGGGTGATGGGTAATGGTGAGTGAATGGGTGGGGTGATGTGAATGGGTTGGGGGTGATGTGAATGGGTTGGCGTTAATACATACATTTCTACATCCATGATTTCAGGAAAGTTAGAAGGGGCTATCTGGAGAGTCTGTGTTTGGTGGGCCTTCGGCCCACCAAACACAGGTGGTGGGCCGAAGGCCCACCAATAGCCCTCCGCAGGAGCTAGCCAAAAAGTTCGCCCGGAGGGCGGCTTTGCGGCTAGTAAATTATAAATCTCTTATATGCCCTGTGTATTCTCCGACCTTCGATGCTCTTATCCACCCTTGCTTCCAACAGGAACCAGCCACGAAAGGTTTAAGGAACACAAAGGAAGAAGAACTTGCCAGCTATATAAGGCAGGCGTTTGTACTGTACTTCCTGGCTTATGAGAGAAAAAAAAGAGACAGGAACGAGAGAGAGAGAGAGAGAGAGAGAGAGAGAGAGGAGCAGAGAGAGAGGAGGAGAGAGAGAGAAGATGACGATGAAGAGAGACAAAAAAAGGTTAAGGAGCAAACCGCAAGACAACAGAGCAGGAGAAGAGGACGAGACGTGACGAGCAGAGAAGAGGAGACGAGAGAGCGGTCACAATGACCGATGTAAAGAGAGAGAAAGAGAAACCAAAAACTTCACTAAAGAAAAAGAATCCATGAAGACGGTTACGGGCCTAGAGAGACAAGATCATAGATAGAGAAGAAGAGAAGAGAGAGAAGAGTATAGAGATAGAGAGAGAGAAGAGATGATAAGAAAGAGAACGATACCCAACAAGAGTCATGGGATCAATGGAAGGTTGCTCAAGCCCTCCTGCCACACAGATGTAAACACGCACAGCACACTCGCCCCTACAACAGAAAGACTAGACCTGTACACACAACACACACACACACAAGGTACAAACATCACTACCTGGTCATCTCCCAAGCTCGACTCGGTCAGAGATAGGAGGAATCACGTCTTCTGGCGACATCTAAAGTACTTAAATGTTATCTTAGCCTTTATACCGCAAACACAGAAAAAAGCAAAGAAAGAGAGAGAGAGAGAGAGAGAGAGAGGGGTAAGGAGAGAGAGAGAGAGAGAGAAGAGAAGAAAAGAGAGGGGAGAGAGGGAGAGAGAGAAAAGAACCACAAGAAAAAAAAAAGAAAAAAGAAACCTGAAAAACGGTAAAGAGGCCCAAAGAGAGACAAGAAAATTTATAGGATAGAGATAGAGAGATAGAGATAGAGAGATAGATATAGAGATAGAGATAGAGAGATAGAGAGATAGAGATACAGAGAACGATACCCACCAAGCAGTGATGGTGATAATGGAAGTGTTTGCTCAAGCCCTCCTGCGCCACACAGATGTACACACGCACGCACACTCCGCCCCCTACACACACTGAAAACCTACTGACCCTGTACACACACACACACACACACAGTACACACAGTACACACTCTCTCTCTCTCTCTCTCTCTCTCTGTCTCTCCTTTCTATCTTTCTTTTTTAGCTTTTTTCTGATCACTTTTTTTTTCTCACACACACACACACACACACACACACACGCACCACCTGCCTATCCTATTCGACACGTCTCATGAAGCTTCGAACGGGTCGCGCCAGGTTTGTTTGCGTCCCGAATCTCCCCCGAGCGCTGTTTCACAAGGTCACACACACACACACACACCGGAGGCTCTTGAGGTATCCCGGTGCATTATGGGAGGTTCTCTGTATTCCACGCCTCTGTGCTGCTCGGTCGCTGTCTAAGGTGCGGTGCATTCACTCAGCTACAGTTCAATACACTTTTCACTAAAACTAATTTGTCTCGTTTCGTGGTGTTTCGTTCACTAGGTATAGAGTCAGAGCGAAAAATTCTAGGAAAGGCCATGCACAGTGTATCGCTCAAATTCATCGCATTTCATATTTTTTCATTCATTCACCTGTTCCGTAAGACTCGTTCTGTTGCTTCACCGATTCGAGACACGATTTATCCTATTAGTTATCATGGCAGTTATTGTTTATCTATATTTGCAGGTAGTAGGTCGTTTTTCTCTTTGTTGAATAGAAGGAATATGGAAGGGGAGGGGAGAAGGCGAGGACAGGCATGCTTGAGGGACAGTGAAGGAGGAACTACAATCTTTTTTTTAACGAGGCGAAAAATCCTGCCCCCTTGCTGCTTACTGACTGATATTTGATGCCAGAAGGGAATACTACAGTTCTTCTAAATTTCAGTTGTATTTTATCAGTCAAACATATTATCAGGTAAACATAGGCATCATTTTAAGCATGAGACCTTAAGATAGACTGGAATTTTCGCCTCGTTAAAAAAAAATTGACTATGAAGGGATTGGTGGAAGAGGTGGTGGTTATCGGAGGGAGTGGAAGCGGCTCACAAGAAACTGCGACCTCATAGACAGTGTTATGAAGATGGTAAAAGCAAGCTGTATTATGAAGATGGTAAAAGCAAGCTGTAT
>JACEEZ010004422.1:295000-345000 GCA_016584305.1 Chionoecetes opilio | reverse complement strand
TACACACACACCCTGGAATACACACACACCCTGGAATACACACACACCCTGGAATACACACACACCCTGGAACACACACACACACCCTGGAACACACACACACACCCTGGAACACACACACACACCCTGGAACACACACACACACCCTGGAATACACACACACCCTGGAACACACACACACCCTGGAATACACACACACCCTGGAACACACACACACCCTGGAACACACACACACCCTGGAACACACACACACCCTGGAACACACACACACACACATACCCTGGAACACACACACACACCCTGGAACACACACACACACCCTGGAATACACACACCCTGGAACACACACACACACCCTGGAACACACACACACACCCTGGAACACACACACACACCCTGGAACACACACACACACCCTGGAATACACACACACCCTGGAATACACACACACCCTGGAATACACACACACCCTGGAATACACACACACCCTGGAATACACACACACCCTGGAATACACACTCACCCTGGAACACACACACACCCTGGAATACACACACACCCTGGAATACACACACACCCTGGAACACACACACACCCTGGAACACACACACACCCTGGAATACACACACACCCTGGAACACACACACACCCTGGAATACACACACACCCTGGAACACCACACACACCCTGGAATACACTCACCCTGGAATACACCCCACACCCTGGAACACACACACACACCCTGGAATACACACACCCTGGAACACACACACACCCTGGAATACACACACACCCTGGAATACACACACACCCTGGAACACACACACACCCTGGAATACACACACACCCTGGAATACACACACACCCTGGAACACACACACACCCTGGAATACACACACACCCTGGAATACACACACACCCTGGAACACACACACACACCCTGGAACACACACAACACCCTGGAACACACACACACACCCTGGAACACACACACACACCCTGGAACACACACACACACCTTGGAATACACACACACCCTGGAATACACACACCCTGGAACACACACACACCCTGGAACACACACACACACCCTGGAACACACACACACACCCTGGAACACACACACACACCCTGGAACACACACACACCCTGGAACACACACACACACCCTGGAACACACACACACACCCTGGAATACACACACCCTGGAACACACACACACACCTGGAACACACACACACCCTGGAACACACACACACACCCTGGAACACACACACACACCTGGAACACACACACACACCCTGGAATACACACACCCTGGAACACACACACACACCCTGGAACACACACACACCACCTGGAACACACACACACACCCTGGAATACACACACCCTGGAACACACACACACACCCTGGAACACACACACACCCTGGAACACACACACACACCCTGGAACACACACACACACCCTGGAACACACACACACACCCTGGAACACACACACACACCCTGGAATACACACACCCTGGAACACACACACACACACCCTGGAACACACACACACACCCTGGAACACACACACACACCCTGGAACACACACACACACCCTGGAACACACACACACCCTGGAACACACACACACACCCTGGAACACACACACACACCCTGGAACACACACACACACCCTGGAATACACACACACCCTGGAACACCCCACACACACCCTGGAACACACACACACCCTGGAACACACACACACACACCCTGGAACACACACACACACCCTGGAACACACACACACACCCTGGAACACACACACACACCCTGGAATACACACACACCCTGGAATACACTCACCCTGGAATACACACACACCCTGGAACACACACACACACACACACACACCCTTGAACACACACACACACACACACACACACACACACACAACACCCTTGAACACACACACAGAGAGAGAGAGAGAGAGAGAGAGAGAGAGAGAGAGAGAGAGAGAGAGAGAGAGAGAGAGAGAGAGAGAGAGAGAGAGAGAGAGAGAGAGAGAGAGAGAGAGAGCGAGAGAGAGACGAGGGAAGGAAAGAACAGACACGCACTGATATAGAGCAAACAGACAGTGACGGAAACAGACAAACAAACTAAAAGACAGACGGACATCATTATAGACAGACTTAAGCTTACTGACAGACAGAAAAACAAAAACACGGACAAAACTGCACAAAAATACAGGCTGCGTCAAACTCATGAAATATTAAACCAGGCACGCATTCCACACAGTACAGGTGAAAAGAAAGAACTAATGAAATCTATTGGCAATGTTTAAGTATCCCAGGTGAAATAGCCAAGGGAAGAGTTGACAAGACTGTTAACTAAGGAGACGAAGTTGAAGAGGACCTAGGAAGCGATACTAAGCGTCAAAGGTCACAAGAAGAAGAAAATGACGAAGAGGAAGAGGAAGAAGAAGGAGGAATCGATAACACACGAAGACCGACGAGACAGAACAGAACTTGGTAACATAACTGATGACGGGAGTTGCTAAACGTATATATACTCGCCGCACGTTAAGTTGGCGAAAATGTGTCCCCTTCACTCCCCCCTTCCGAACGCACGGGATTGGCTGAGGTGTTGGGTGTTGGGTGAGAATGCTTTACTCCAATTACCACCCTAAACCCCAACAGCCAACACCCAACAGCCAATCCCGTGCGTTCGGAAGGGGGGAGTGAGGGAGGCTCTATTTTCGCCGACTTAACGTGCAGCGAGTACAGATATGTTACAATAGCCTCATGAAGCACTGTATAAGGGCAGTAAGGCCTCGCTACCACCATGTATGCCACCGAGACTCATGCTGCACGCTGTGAGACGCAATTCTCCGCACGAGCTGGTTTTGTGGTGTGTGTTGTGTACAGGAACGCTGCTAGTGGGTCTGACTTGCAACTGCTCTCTCTCTCTCTCTCTCTCTCTCTCTCTCTCCCCTCTCTCACACACACACACACACACACACAGTCACACACACACACACACCGTCGTCTGGAAGAGTAGCCTACTATACCATGTTTTTTCCCCGCTTTGATTTCACCCCAGCATCACGCCACCTCACCACAACAAGTCTCATGTCACAAGGGTCCTTATACTGTCTGGCCGTGTCTCTCTGCGGCAGATTCATGGATATGCTGCTAAAGGTGTGGGATATGTGGCTGCATAATCTGCCGCCTCTGTATACTGTCATGCAGGGAGTTAGCATTATAAGGCGTCTCTGCGGGAACGGGACCGTGTGTGTGTGTGTGTGTGTGTGTGTGTGTGTGTGTGTGTGTGTGTGTGTGTGTCTGTGTCTGTGTCTGTGTGTGTGTGTGTGTGTGTGCGTGTGTTCACCAACACGTCTTAAAACACAACCACTGAGTCTACACACGCGAGAATATAGCGCACTTGAATAGGCATAGAACGACTTCCACGATGCTTCAGGTATTGTGATCTCTAATAGCTTATAGATAGTGACCAGTCCCTCCTAGGTGAGCCATGTTAAGAAGACAGGAAAAATACGTTAAGATACCTGAATAAACGATATTTTCAAGATTAAAATGGATCGGAAAATAACATGCAAAAAACGCATGTACTTACAGCTACTCATTTTACAAAGTGTATATGTAGCCAATATCATGTATGTAGTTATGTTAAGTTATTTAAATGTGTGAAACAGGTTTAAAAAAAGGCGTATATACTTCCATTATCATATATGTAGTTATGTAAATTTATCTATATAATATATATATATATATATATATATATATATATATATATATATATATATATATATATATATATATATATATATATAAAAAAAGCGTATAAACTTCCATTACCATATTTATGTAGTTATGTAAAGTTATTTATATGTGTGAAATATAGTCAGAAAAGGCGTATATACTTCCATAACCAGAAAACTGAATAATATGATAGAAGAGGGAGCAGAAGCGCCCCCTGCGGCATGCCACCTTCACCCTCGGGAGCGTCGTGGCGTTGTGAAGACTTAGTGCAAAGATACAAAGCCGTGGTTGGCGGGCACATTCCCGCAAGGCTCTGACGGAGGACACACAACACCGCGCGGGACCTTTTGCGGCGTGGCAGAGGTGACGCCCCTGCCTAACACAGGAGCAGGGCCATGGCCGGGGCACGGGGGCCAAGGCGACGCGGGTCACGGAGTATTGCATGGCAGGACCTTGAATATACTGTAGATAGTCTAGTTTCTGGGACACTACACTACGCTCCGCCCACTAGGAGGAACAACACGAGCTTCACCTTCCTCGCGCTTTACCCTTGGAGGCCCCGAACGTAATTTCCATGGTAATAATTTGGGTACCATTAGACGCCTTTAATGATAAGATATACTTTGATCCTATCTAGACACTTTGCAAGTACCAACTAGAAGGTTATTGACTATACAAAGCGCCACCACGCCAGGACGAACATGGTGGGCTCGAACCGCTGACCGAATGCAGGGACGCTACACGCGAGTCCACAGCTCTACCAACCGAGCCACCCTGACGGGTACGCCTTTAATGAATGTAAGCAATATTTTATAGATATGACCTGTTTATTATCCTTGTCCACTAGCTAATTTGGTATATTAAGTCACTTTTTGTAATCTTATGACTAACAACAGACAATTTTATATAGCAAATGATAAATGATCCGAGCGTGAAGTCAGAAGGGCTTAATGGTTGACGGAATGCCGTGGAAAAAAGAAAATGTACAGCTCTTCCTTATATCAACATTAATGCGGAACGAGGCACAGGCTGGAGGTATATAGGAGGCATAGACGAGGCCCCTGGTGGAGGCACGAGGGGCGCGGGGCAGCCTCGCGCCACGGCCCTCCACACCCACCGTCACAAGGATGGGTGGCAGGAGCGGTCTGCGAATACCTCCGCGGCGTTGTTCACAATAACTCTTCTGTTAACAGCAACATGTAACACTTCACGGTCTTGCCAGTATCACTTCAAGGCAAAGGAATGATGGTTCAATAGACCTTTAATACCCGAGTCATTCGTTTGCCTGAATTTCTTTTTTTATTAGTTTGTATTAATGGAGTTCAGCAGAAGAGCGGCGCGTGTGGGTGGCAGTGCGGCGGTCAGTGAGTGCCCGCCTGACGCAGGACTCGCGGCCCGATGCGCAGGGCAGCCAATAACTAACCCATGACAGTGACGGACTCGATGGATTGGTCTCCTGTTTATGACACGGCAGCGATTATACGGTAAGATAAAGCTGGACCGTACGCTATGTTGCGCGTGGCCTCGGTGCTCATCTCCGTCGCATTAGCCCTTGGAACCTTGGTTGTCTGTTGGAGGGTCACAACTGTCTCATGGCACAGTGGTGTAAGGCCGCCAGCTTACACCCTCTCTCATCTAGGTGTTGGCCATCACATCCTCACACCTCCCCTGCTCAACGGCCTACACCGTAAACCAAAGGAAGGGAAGGACGCAATGCTACGGGAGAGGCTGAACGGCCTTAGCCCATTGCTCTCACTAGGTAGGCACACGGGGCCGGAACCCAGCCATAAATAATATAATGGGTTCCTATACGTATGTGGCACAAAATCACCGAAGTCAATGTATTCAATATAGTAGGATGGATGTTATGAAAACTTTGCCCAACCGCTGTCGAGTCTGAGCAGGTATCTTTCCCTGTGCATTAGCTACAGAGCACGGTAGGGTTAGGCAAGTGGCAGAGCACTGTGGTGAACATCGATGCATATGCAAGACAACTGCCACACCACACACCATACATCTGGAAGAATGGATCCCCAGCCAAAGCGTGCATCAGACTGGGAGCCGCGTGTCAAAACAGGTATCGGTATGCGACCCTTATCCATAACCACAAGCTTGGCAATGATCGTGTCCATACAGTCCATACTCGGGGGAGGGGGGTACCAATAGCAGTGCATGGTTGGGAGGTGCATTGGTGCCGCAGTGGTGTCTCGCAACGGCAGACCACCACGCTGGCAGACAGGAAGGATTCGTGAAGGTGCTTGACTGCCTGTGTCTGGTGGTGCGTCAAGCATTTAGCGGAGCGGCGTTCTTTGAAAGGAAATGTAACCTTTGCGTATCAGCCTCAGAATGAAAACATGATCTGGTTTACGAAAGGGGGACACATCCTCTGGCGACGCTGCATATATGTCAACACACTTGCACAAACTGAACTGCTTTGCTGAGCTTATCTGTGTCTGTCTGCGTTTGTCTGTCTGTCTGTCTGTCTGTGTTTGTCGTCTGCTGGGGACAGGAAAAAGGATGCCGGGAAGCGCTGACGGACGGTCTCTGGATACATAGGAACATAAGAACATAAGGAAGCTACAAGAGGCCTTTACTGTGAAGCTATACTGCGGCACTCAACGAGGAAAGTAACAGGAACTACCCCGTGTAGGTCTCACAGCCTCTTGTAGCTTCCTTATATTCTTATGTTCTTCAAATTCGAGGACCAGACAGATGTCCTGCAGCCACACGCGGGAAGTGACCCTGGCGAGGCCATTGATCGCGAAGGCACGAAGCAGCCACTGCCTCACTCCACACCTGGCCATCAGGGAGGCGTTAGGTGTACACGCAGGGTGGCTGACACTCATACGAAATCTGGCGGGTTGACTCACCACGCAGGCATCTGTACCACACATTCCCGCTGACATATGAAGAACATAAGAACATAAGGCAGCTATAAGAGGAAAGCTACCGTGAGACCTACACGTGGTAGTTCCTATAGTCTAAATGGCTTGATAAAATGTCTCTTTTCTACTACGCACATATTATTTTTCCTCAATTGAAACTATATAACACTCGAAAACATTCACTCACACTTTAAAACAGTTGGCGGGAAAGGTTGGGTTAAGTTAAGAACATAAGAAAGCTACAAGAGTCAGTAAGACCTACACGTGGTAGTTCCTGTTACTTAATTAACACAACCTACATCCACCTCTCATCCCCATCCATGAAATTGTCTAGCCTCCTTTTAAAACTCCCTATTGACTCCGCACTAACTACCCGATGACTGAGTCTAGTATTCTAATGGTCTACCACCCCATTTGTGAACCAGTTTCTCCCTATTCTTTTTTAGTTTGTCCTGTCTGTCTAGCCTCCTATAAGAACATAAGAAAATAAGGAAGCTACAAGAACATACATACCTATACCTGACGCTCTATACCTATCCCTATACGTGAAGCCTCCGTGAACACTACCTACTACTACCAAACACTACGTACCACGCGTCCTTCCCGGCGAGGACATGGCAGGAGCGAAACTGAACACAAACCAGACACGTGTAATCATGAGACTGTGATAAACATGATTACACAAACATGAAAACAAGCTTCATGTTTGTTCCCTAAGAAGCATAAGTTGGCCTTCACAGACCAGTCACAGCTGTTTGTTACAGTTCAACCAGTGATAAAACCTGGGCTGATTTTAGAGATCATTTTCGCATTATTTCAAAGAGAAGCTCGGTGGTGGAGTGGTTAGCGTCTATAACAGGCGAGCTTGAGGTACCGAGTTCGATTCACACTGAGTAACCTAAAATCCTTGAGTGGCCGTAGATTACCCTTATATTATGCTGCTCATCTACACACACACACAGGCAGGCACACACACCACACACACAGGCAGAGAGAAAAAGTGACTTAGTTCATACACACAAACACATAGAGAAACAGACACCCCCATACACACACAAACAACCGTTCTCGATATTCACCAATAGATCAGTGAAAAAATGTGAAATGCACGACCAAACGAAACTGCGTGTGAATTCCAGATACAAAGATGTGCCCGATAAGTTAATAAAAAAAACGGGATTATACAAGCTTGACTCTTGGGGAATTAGATAAACACACACACACACACACACAAGATATATACAAACAAAGAGTACAACTAAATTTGACCCACGATAAATTTTCCAATATAAAAATACGGCAAAATTCATCCCAACTTTTCTATAAAAAAAAATTCACAATTCTAAAAACTCCCCCACTTTATAATTACGTTGTAGAGGTATCTGAAGGGGTCTGTGAAGGGCTGGAGAAAGAATCCCCACTAATACGGGCGGGAAAGGACTCTAGAATTTTACCCACACTACGACGCCGCGCCACAACACACAAGCCACGTCACAGTTCCTCTGCAGGGACGCACCTCACAGCACCCGACGCGCCGCTCAGGAGGGGCAATACAAGTGTCACGCCCGCACAGAGGACATCCCAGCGATGACAGCCACAAATCTCCACCCTCAGGCACGCCCGCCCACCTTGGACAAGCCACCCAGCGATGCACGGGGCCACGGACAACAATCTTCACACCAAGAGATAAGCGTACAGTATTCAGATTCCCTTGGCTTCCCACAGACGCCTCCCCCGCCCTCCCAGGCACCCTCAGCAGGGTGACTCAACGCTGCCCCCGCCCAGAACACGTGGGCGCCCCCCCCCCTCCTCCCCGCTGCTACAGCGTGATAACAAGGCAGTGACGGCTTTGAGGTCGCCGTGAAGGCCGCCGCCGCCACCACCCAGGGCTGGGTGGGGGGCACGGGGAGGGAGAGGATCGGAGGTAAACACAGCACGCGGCCCCTCCGTGAAGTGGCCCACCTGACGCTGCCTGCTGACCCGCCCCGCCCCCGTGGCAGGCTGGCGCCAGGCTGCTGGGCACCTGACATGGCCTCCAGGCGGATAGAAGACATTATTATTGTGGTCAGCACACTGCCTGGCGCCTGGGGTCAGACAGGGTCAGGGGGCGCGGTCCCAGTACTGACAGGCGTAATGGATCAAGGGCCCCGCCTTACCTCCTCGTTGAGGCCCGTCTGGGCGGCGACAGCAGGCAGCAGCAGCAGCAGCAGCAGCAGGGCGCCGCGGCCCTCCCCGGGCGGCGGCATGGTGGTCGCGCCGCCCCGCACACTTCACACACGCGCTTATAAACACACTTCTCGGGCCACGGCTCAAGGGCGACGGAACGCACTGCACCTTACATCTTCAGTGACTGGTAAAGCCTGTCTAACGAACAGAATGTACTTGTCTAATATTCCAAGATTACACGCCAGAGAGTTGCGAGAGCACAAGACGTGTCAGGCGTGACGGCAGCGGCTGCGTGTCTGCCCACCGTGGTGTCCAGTGAGGCACTGAGGCGCTGCGCCGCGGCGCTGCCCGGTCTGCGCGCCACCCGCCCGTCTGGCTCTCACAAGTCACAAGGCTCACGCCGAGATCCTACGTGTTGACACTTCATGGTTTTACCTGGCATACATTTCTTGAAATATTTCCTTCTCTTCCTTCAACGCATTAGGTCAGTGTTATGCATTGTGCAGTGCTTGGGTCGCCACACTAGTCCACCTGGCTGGTGGCGTCGCACCCCCTCCTGCGTCACTTGTTGCAGTGCGTGTCCCTGCCCTGGGGACATGGCAGCCAGGGGGGACAGTCAACATGGGTGTCTGGTCTGCCGTGTCCCCAGGATGATGGGACTGTTACTGGGACACTGCCAGCCTCACACACTCCGATGTCCTGTGTACCACAAGGTTAAGGAGGTCGTGCGCCGCGCTGCCACAACCCTCACCCTGGCATGATGGGCCATTTCATTACCAGAGAGCTTACCGAGAGGTGTCAATCGGGTGTTTTAACATGGCACGCCATTTTGATTTCATGGATGGCAGCGATCCTAGCGGTTGGTGCAGAGAGCTCTCTGGTTGGTGCACGCACTGACAGTCACCCGTGCAGATAGAGGGAGAATCGCTCCTCCTTTTGGTGATAATGGAAGGTGGGAGAGAGGGTAGGAAGGAGATATGAGAGAAGGAAAGGAGGAATAAGGAGTAAGGAAGAAATTGGAGGGTTGAAGAGAGTCAGAAGAGGAACTGTCGAGGAAAGAAATAAGGAATCAAAGAAGGGAGGGAATCCCTCCACTCACCCATTACCCATCACCACACACCCATTCACTCACCCATAACCCATCACCCCCCTCCCATTTACTCACCCATTAGGGTGGGGTGGGGTCACACCGAACGGGGGGATCACCGTACGAAGGCTACAACGCGAAAATTAATTCAAATTTCGCGCCACCATGCCACCACGGATGCAGCGCCACCCTCAGTGAACTACATGCGAGCAACAGGGTAGACTTCATGACTAAGAGGTAGGGTGGGGTGGGGTCACACCGAACCGGGGGGATCACAGTCAAAAATTTATAAAAAACCTTAAATGACCCTTATTATCTGAGTTAAGTATTCATGAGGGTACCATAGGTGGGCCATATTGTGAAGTTTGTTTTGGGCACAGTGTGCACTCTCTCAGGTAAAAAATGGATTTTTTATGAATATTTTTCCACTAATAGTACGGTGTCCCCCCACACCACCCTACCCATCACCCCACACCCATTTCCCTTGTCTGGCACATTCACCTTTTTGGCCTTAAATCAATCAATCACCCATTTCCCATCACCCCCAACCCATTCACTCACCCATTACCCATCACCCCCCACCCATTCACTCACCCATTACCCATCAACCCCCACCCATTACCCATCACCCCCACCCATTACCCATCACCCCCACCCATTACCCATCACCCCCACCCATTCACTCACCCATTACCCATCACCTCCAACCCATTCCCTCACCCATTACCCATCACCCCCAACCCATTCACTCACCCATCACCCCCAACCCATTCACTCACCCATTACCCATCACCCCTCACCTATTCCCTCACCCATTACCCATCACCCCCAACCCATTCCCCCTCCCATTACCCATCACCCCACACCCATTACCCCCACCCATTCACTCACCCATTACCACCCACCCATTTTGACTACAGCCAAAACAAAATGTGTGTGGGGGGGAGAGGGTATTGAGATTGGAGACAATTTATTGGAATGACGGGGCTTCGGTATGAAATACAAAAGGAACAAAAGGTGTAATAACAAAAAAATACATCCATCAATACCACTTCAGTTCATTCTTTTAACGTAATACTACATATATTTGCGTCTTGGGGTATTGAAAAGGCACAACACCGTGCACAGTAATGATATAAGCATTTTGACACTTTTGACGGATTGCACCATCCGCATAGCGGCGCTACCTGTTCAAAATCCAAAATGGCGCGGCCCGAGTGACACCTCTCGGTAAGCTCTCTGCTATTACTCTTGGCGCGTCCCAACCCCTCTTAGGACATCCTCTGCCTGGAGGACGCGATCGGGAGCCTGTACAAACCATGGAGCCAGTGGCGTAGCTAAGGGGGGAGGTGGTTGAAATTGCCCCCCGGGCCCCCAAGAGAGGGGGGCCCCCAAATGCATCACTCAATCAGTGCTGATCTGCAGAGCTGAAAATAATTCGGATTAAAAAGGATTTATGGCCATTGAAAGAAGTCTCAGTGTCAAAATGCACCAAAATATGTTCATTTTCCAAAAAAAATCCTCGAAACCCCTTAGCTGGTTGGGCTCGGTTCGCTCGCCTCCCTCCCCCCCAAAAAATAAAAAATATGAATGATGAATGTTTACAAGAGTTAGTGGATTGTTAATGTCACCACAGTGATGGCAACAAATGGTCAAGACACCATATTCCAGACAACATCAAAATGGCCAAACACCTGCAAACTTTAGAGGTGGCCCCTCCAGGAAGTAAGCCCCCCGGGCCCCCAAATGTCTAGCTACGCCCCTGCATGCAGCTACACTAAGACGCTTCATTAGAGGGTTTATGGAACTGTCGCCGATAGGAATTCTCGCCGAAACACCATGTAATACCTCCATGGTACAAATGAAGGCTACAGGACAGGCCACTGGGTGTAGACTGTAGAGCGACGCACGATGCCGCGCTGGCGTCAGGGCGTCAGGGCGGGGGTTATTTAATGGTTGAGCAGTGCATCGCCGCACCATCACCACCGCACCCTACAACCCTACAACACACACGGTTTATGGGACTGTCAGCGAAACACCAACCCAGAACTCTCGCCGACATTGGAATACTCGCCGACGTGTAATTTTCGGCGACAGTTCAACTTGTAATATATGAAAAGGAATCTAACCTAACCTAACCTAACCACAAAACCTAGCCTAACTATTCAAGCTATTGTTGGTATTTAATCCCTGAATGCAGAAACATGGGTGATGGGAACACTCGCCGAAGTGAAAAATAGGAACACTCGTCGACGTCGGCGAGTGTTCCATACCATGTGTTTGGTATGGAACCATGTGTTCCACCATGTGTTTGGTGGGCCTTCGGCCCACCAAACACAGACTCTCCAGATAGACCCATTACCCACCACCTCGGCCCACTAAACACACTCTCCAGATAGACCCATTACCCACCATCTCGGCCCACCAAACACAGACTCTCCAGATAGACCCATTACCCACCACCTCGGCCCACCAAACACAGACTCTCCAGATAGACCCATTACCCACCACCTCGGCCCACCAAACACAGACTCTCCAGATAGCCCCTTCTAACTTTCCTGAAATGTATGTATTCCCCCCACCCATTCACTCACCCATTACCCATCACCCCCCACCCATTCACTCACCCATTACCCATCACCACACCCATTCACTCACCCATTACCCATCACCACATACCCATTCACTCACCCATTATCCATCACCCCCCACCTATTCCCTCACCCATCACCCCCCACCCATTCACTCACCCATCACCCCACACCCATTACCCATCACCCCACCCATTCACTCACCCATTACCCATCACCCTACATCAAGGTTTCCTCAATTCGAGAGAACTGGAACCCAAAATGCCAGGGGTCGCTGGCAGTTTTAACTCACTTTTTTGATAATAAGTTGGTCTACTGGAAAACAAAATATGGGCTTATTCCACTGCACTTAAAACACAAAAGTATAATATTAAGAACGATTTTCTTCAATATGTATATTGTATAGAAGCCTGATTCTGTAAAACATTGTATATAACCAAATAACCATGGAGGTTATAGTTGAGGAGGCGAGGTAAATGCTACTCTATGATATTATATAGTCAATAACGTATGTTTAGAAGTTATCTATACCTAGGCAGTCATATTTTCCTGTTATTATTGTGTATCAATCAGATAGAAAGCCTGGAAGTGCAATGAGTCGACGCGTGAAGTGGCAATGTTTTGATTCAATCGCCCCACCACTCCCCGCCGCGGCGTGTCGCCTCCACAATTATAACCTACATTGTGGCAACAACAAGCCGATTTCGGCATTCTTTATTCTTCGTTTTTCCAAGGCATTGCTTATTGTATTTTGACAAGCGTTTGCCAGACGCAGCAGTACTGTCTTAGAAAACAGTGTGAACATCGCCCAAATTTTACATGCCACAATATACATGTAAAAAATATATTAAGCTTTGCTACTCGAGGCGAGTAATTTGCATTAAATTGCTATTATAGAACGTTCCATCGTAATGCATGCCATCCATATGATTAGTAGAACAACAGAAGAACTATATTTTTTGGTATTCAGATGCGGTGCATCAATGTTTATCGCGAAATTAATTTATGCAAAATATTAGTCGCGGAGCCAAAACACAGTAGACCAACCTTTGAGTTAAAACTGCCAGCGACCACTGGCATTTCTCGAGTTTCAGATCATTGGAATTATCGCAACCCACTTTTTATTCTTCACAGGTTCACTGCTAATAGGCTGCTAAAAAAAAAAAAAAAAAAGTGATCGGATCATCCTATAAGTGGGCTTAAAACCTTCCCCTGGTCAACCTGATTCCAAAACTGTGACATATGATGGGATTCCGCCACAGGGGGCGGCACCTATCGCGGACAGACAGACAGACAGACAGACAGACAGACAGACAGACAGACACACACACACACACACACACACACTTTCGCTTATATTATTATAGATGTGTCAATAGAAGACTTTCTACTTAGAATTATTATATATATATATATATATATATATACACACGGTATATATAGGTTATATATATAATTCATATATATATATCTAATATACAGCTCTCCTAAACAGGGTTGAGTCAAAAGCTTTTCGTCTCATCAACTCCTCTCCTCTGACAGACTGTTTTCAATCTTTAAATCACCGACGCAATGTTGCTTCTCTTGCTCTCTTCTACCGTTATTTTCATGCTCACTGCTCTTCTGAACTTTCTAACTGCATGCCTCCCCCCCTCCCGCGGCCTCGCTGCACAAGACTTTCTACTCATTCTCATCCCTATTCTGTCCATCTTCCTAATGCAAGAGTTAATCAGTACCTTTACTCTTTCATCCCTTTCACTGGTAAACTCTGGAACTCTCTTCCTGTTTCTATGTTTCCACTTTCCTATGACTTAAATCTTTTCAAAAGAAGAGTAACAAGACACCTCCCGAACTAAATTGGCTCACCCCTTTTTTTAATTTTATTCTCGTACTGTCTTTTTTATAGGGACTGGCAACTAAGCGGGCTTTGTGTTACCCATTTTTGTTGTGCCCTTGGCCAGTCATTTGTGATGTAAAAAAAAAAAAAAAAATCTATATATATATATTTTATATATATGTATATATATTCATTATGTAGTTATGCATATTCTTTTAGTTCCCCAAACATGTGACACACCGAGTATTACACCCTGGATTTAACAGGTATTTGACATATATGATTTCCAATCTATTCTCGAACTCAAGGCGAAATTTCGGTTGGGGGGGGGGGGCGTGCCCACATGCCCCCCTCCTGGCTACGCTAGTAGACAGGATATATAGCCTAGATGTCAGTAATTTCAATGTTTATACTATTGGGTAATATTTGGTTTCTCGGCATCCTGCTATTTCCAAGACAAGACTATTCTTTTTTATAGATTTTGATGTGATTTTTTAGGATTTGATAAAGGTTTTCAGACAAAACCACAATTTTTTTCTTTTAAGAGGTACTCTATCCTAAACAAGCAAGGGAGGTCCAAGGGAGGGGGGGAGCTTGCCCCCCTGACTTGGGAGGTAAGACATGGGGATAGGTTTAGTTAATAATGATATTCAAAGATTTTTTTTTTTTTTTTTTTTTTTTTTTACTCCATAAAAAAAACATATTTTGGATAAAACACTTCAAAAAATTATGAAATTTTTTTTTGCGGAAAACAAATATTCATAATCAAAAGGCACTTCATAATCTATCAAAAATAATTTAATAAACTTTTACCTATGTTTCTGTAAACCTAACCTAACCTAACTTGACCTTTACCCAACCTTACAGGTAACCTAACCTAATCGTTACCGTCAGCAAGTCCCCGGTTTGTGTCGGGACGAGAATTTCAGTAGACGAGTGTACCAGGTAGTACCTTGCCACGCACTGCACCAATTTTCTAATGTCTAGCTTTTGCTATATGTCAAGGAGCAGTCCAAGCTAAGATAGGTTAGATTAGGTCAGGAGTGGAGGAATCTGAGAATAATGTAGTCATGTTTTCTGGAATCATTAGTCTCAAAACCAGTCCTGCTTGGAGCATAAATACACATCATCTCATCATTTCAATCTGATTATCAGCTCCCTAAGTCCTCCTTAACCTCACCTCCAAACTTGTAGCTACAAATTTAATTTCACCACTGCATAGTACACATACTGAATTTCACATATGTGAATATTTTAGCGTGCTGTCAGCCTTAATTTAACCACAGTTAGTTAACCCAGAGCTGCTATAACATCAGAGGCGCCTCACAAACTTAACATGTCTGAGAGCAATTAGCAGGCAGACTGAACCTCATCATAACAGCATTTTATTCTGCCAAGGTTTTTGTAGGTCAGTAATATCTGCAGTTTCCATGTATTGTTGACATTTTGATGTACTAGAGAATTCCCCCACTGGTATAAAAGCTAGAACAGTCTTATACATTTAGTTGAAGAAACACATCAGTCTTAGCTACATTACCAAAGATCATACGTGGCTTTTGGGAGATCTGGTGTTGGGGTAATATTATGTAGTGCCATGAGACGGTATGGTATGTTGTGAGGCGATAGGAGATCATGGGAAGATCTATGTGGCGTTAGGAGATTTGTATTAGGTGTTAGGGAATATTACATGGTGCTGGAAGAGTCTAGGAGGCATTAAGAGAGTGTGCGTAGTGAAGGAGTTTTTACATTGAAGGTTCAGGATAGATGAGGTCATTATTTGCTTAATTTAGTTTAAAATGCCTGTCTATGAAGAGGCATTAAAGGATTTTTTTGAGAAATCAAATTTGGAATTAACGCAGTTCTTTTATGTGGCGATTTCAACAATTTATGGAACCATAAATCAGTTGTATTATTTGCCCAACCTATATTCCCAAAACCTGCAAGTTCCCGCCACGCCCCCAGCCTGGCGGCCACGGGGGAAACACAGGGCTGGACTCATTCTTGTGCAGATAATTACCTGCACCTTTTGTGTGGTGATAATGCTACCACTGATAATGATCCAACTCATGAAACAGGTAAATAGATTAATAATTCAACAATGGCACTCATGGTAAAAATGCCGTTTCAACCCCACTAGTTCACTAACCTAACCTAACCATTGATTACGTCACCTAACCTCGCTAGGGGGTTTCGCTCCCCCAGACCTCGCATGTGTTATTTTTTTAATTTCCGCCGGCTGTTGTAGGGGTTAGAAAGACTGCTTATGATGAAAATTTAAAACCCCCCCAGCGTGTTGTGGTTGTAACTGCACACAGACCAAAAACCTGACTGCGATACATATCAGAAAATGTCAAGGGGGACCTGCACTACACAGGCACTCCAATCAGACACCACCACCCAACTGGGCGTGCTTCTTTGCCCTAAAACCAATCATTGACAGAAATAACAAAGAATTACCTGTTATGAAGTGCCTTGCTCAGACCGTCCAGTGTGCCGGGTCAGAAGTTTGGGCCGTGGTAATCCTGGATGTCACTAACTTCCTGTGTTTATCACCCCGAGTAGGGACGTGGGATCTTTGGTAGGTAGCCATAAACAAAAACAGTCCAGGGTATTTGCTACACGCTGTCCCGCGCCCCGTGACACAACACAGGGGTGGCATGGCTGTTGGCACACAAAAATCACCAACGCTTGGCCCCTCAGAAAATGAGTCCACAAGTTGGTGCTGGGTGTTGTTTAGGGCTTCGAGGATCCCCTGGGGAACACTATGAGCCCTGGTGATGTCCTATGGTGCTATCACAGGCGTGGCAGTTGACAGGAGGGCACATGGGAGGCGGAGGACAGCGTGCTGCCTCCTGTCGTCACTTGTCAACAAACACCTCGGCCTCGCGTCCTCCCACAATGCACCGCGGCAACGCCCACAGCTGGGTCTTCTTCTTCCTGTGACCTTTGACGCTCAGTATCGCTTCATAGGTCCTCTTCAACTTCGTCTCCTTAGTTAACAATCTTGTCAACTCTTCCCTTGGCTATTTCACCTGGGATCTTAATGCCTTGTTTTCTTTCTGTGCTGCGAGTCTTCATTCATGAGGACCCACACACACACTGGGACTAAAACATTGACAACAGCATCACCTAACCAACACAGCACTTCAGAATAGCACCCCTGCCCCACATAATGGCTGAGCTGTATGATTTAGAATTAGAATTAGGCTACACGTGAATAACCTTGTCTCACAGCTAGGTAGCATTCCGTGAACCTGAGAGTTATGGATGGGAGATAGATAGAGATAATTTCTTAAACAAAATTATGCAATGACTGGAACTAGAATTGCCAATGAAGCTGAGAAATCACTAAATGCTCAAAACAGTCTTAAAGTGTCGTTGTGATTGAGGCAGATTCTTACATGATGACTTATATTAGCATCACCACCATACCTGTCAGCTCTAAAAGTAAGAACATATATTTCAGTCAAGAATAGTTGTAACTAAGTGCATAATAATTGTAATAGTTGTAATAGCGTAACTAAACCAGCTACCGTAGATAACAGTGAAGTCGCCACCTACAGTGAAGTCGCCAGGCGCCAAATATTACGAATTATAGCATCACTACTGATTTTTATGTGCCACTGAAGATGTTACACAGTATTTTATATCATGGCTGTATAATCTACCCTGTTTCAGCGTTGTTTTATGCTTTGTATCTGCAAGTATAACTGTTGCGCATTTTGCTTCTCACGTTTTTCTTCGCGCGATGACACAGTAAACAGTAGCTTTTCGGGCGACAGGACACAAGACTTGCCAGATCTTTCAAGCTTGAATAGAATTTATTTTCACGTTGGCAGAGGAATTTTTATATATCCAAGCATCTTCCGCAGCTAATATATATAGAGACTTGTTTTACTTTACCTCTAATTTCCCTGAATTCCCCAGAGTGGCGACTCAACTGTTGGGTTAAAATACTAGCTGGCGACTTTACTGTAGTAGGTATAGTGAGGTCGCCACTCTTGTTTTATTTTTGTCATTTGTTCATTTATAGCCCTAATATGACACAGAATAAGACACAAAATGACACAGACTTTCCAGATAGACCCTTCTAACTTTCCTGAAATCATGGATGTAGAAATGTAAGTATTAACGCCACCACACGTCTGTAAATAACAAAGAAACGTAGAACTGGCGACTTCACTGTTCTCTACGGTAGTAATCCTGCCTGACAGCCACACACACACACATATCATTCACTGTCATATCATGTGGTATTCTACATAGCCTGTTCTTTACAAATATTATGCTACACTTCACTAGTCTATTTTTTGTAACGAGGCAAAAATTTCATGCTATCTTAAGGTCTCATGCTTAAAATGATGCCTATGTTTACCTGATAATATGGTTAACTATGATAAAATACTACATAAATTTAGAAGAAGCATAGTATTCCCTTCTCATGGCATCAAATATCAGTCAGTAAGCAGCAAGGGGGCAGGATTTTTTGCCTCGTTAAAAAATAGACTATAATTCTCTGTGCATATGAAAACGGCAAGGGAACAAATACAATAGATATAAAAATTATTTTATTATCACGTATGACCAAGATGGACATAATGCTTAAAAGAATACACCAAAATGTAGGCAGTTATGACAATGTTCAGTTGACGAATGCTCGGCGAGACATTGTTATAAGGCAATGAACATTCTTGCCTTCCTCAATATTGCAACGTGACACCACTTGACACCACTGGCACTCAGCGCTTGTCAGGTGCCACAACTACCTGCCCTGTCAGCCGCCTCACACCACCACCCTCGCCACGCACTGAGGGCATCGCCGGGCCAGGGGATCGAGGGCCTCTTGCCGATGGTCTGAAAGTTGCTCCGGCCTTGACAAGTAGTGGCGCCTGTCATGCTGATCTCTGCACCTCATCAGAGAATGGCGGCAGTGTTTTAGTAGGCCAGTGCTGATTTCTGCCCCTCATCAGCCAACAGTTGAGGCCAGAGAGGGTCGTTACACTGTGCCTCAACACTAAAGACTGCAAGGTTATATTGAGCACCTCTCTGAAGAACATAAGAACATAAGGAAGCTACAAGAGGCCGTGAGACCTACACGTGGTAGTTCCTGTTGAGTCAGCGTGGGACCCATGGTGGTACAGGCCCAGCGGTGATCAGTAACGAACTCAATTGCCATGACTTGAATGATGAGTCTTCTAAATATTTGTACTGTTTTGTCTGTGGTGTCTAGTATCCTAACACCACTAGGACCAGGACACCCCAGACACTACAGTACATATGCGTGACATAGCACAGGTCAACATAAGGATAGTACAAGATAGTATCCTTGGTTAGAGCAACACAAGAGGTGGATGTGGACGCACCAGAACACTTCCCTACACTTGGTAAAAATGTACAAAACTTGCCTTTCTACACCTGCTCTCACGCACTGGACCCGCGGTGCAACACAGCGGCCTAGACACTGCATCACGGGATTGGTGAATAGTGCAAATTACTGTTAAGTGATATAAAAAAGTAGCCTAGAGAATGAAAACAATGGATAATGTCTTTTGGAAACTGTCCTGGAAACTATACCAGATGATAAAGTATCTTGAGTGACATCGAGGACCCATGGTAGGCACATTTATTTTCTTTATTCATTCCCCTGAAAGATATTTTGACTATAATTTTTCCCTTGGATTGTACCATTTTGACTTCAATAATTTCTCCCTTGCACCTGTGGCCCAGCGTCCTGATGAGCACTACTACACATAATATCTACAGTAATCAGTCAGTACCTGGCCAGCGCAGCGCCTCTGAGGGAACAACATACTGGCCTAGGGGATTGTTACTCCATGGAGATCCTTCACTGCAGCCCCTGACACAACACCCAAGGTCTGCCCCTCCCCTCACAGAGGATAACCTTCTGCCTCCACACCCAAGAGGCTTGTTCTTGGTCACTACAGACACACATCCATCATGACCCCCACACTGGCTGCCTCGCCCTCAAGGCTGCCACTCACTACTCCTGCACCACCAACACACACACACACGCGCAGGACACACACGCACACGCACACACAGACATACACACAAGTAAGACTGACAGAACTAAAATCATAAGAACCTAAGAAAATAAGGAAGCTACAAGAGGCCGTGAGACCCTACACGTGGTAGTTCCTGTATCAATATAATTCAATATACATATCATACTGAGTGCGACATTCAATACGAGGATTGCTAGACGAATTCCATTAGTGTAAGCACATGGAGAGACAAATCAAACCTACTGAGCTGATATACGGATGTCACAATGTCCAATATTTATGTATTTTGGTTAGATAAGGAGATTCACAAGCCATCAGGATTCTTAAAACACTGTCAATGTATTCACGTCTGCCAAACACTATCACGGATGTCACAAATTCATTATACATGGTATACGTGTTAACGTAAAAGGTTACCACACTTTTAAATACGTCACACACACATACACACACACAAATACGGTCACACACACACACACAATGTAAATACGGTCACACACACACACACACATGTAAATACGGTCACACACACACACACACATGTAAATACGGTCACACACACACACACATGTAAATACAGTCACACATTGTCCTCACACGCAGCTACAACAGAAAATATGTCAAAGCCCAATGATCAAATAACACAATTCAACACAATAGTCTAGTCATCCTAATTGTCTTCCTACATTTAAACACAGTGAATAAAAGTACAGAAATAGGTAAAAGCCTTTTGTCGTGTTGCTGAAACCACCGAGAGTTTCCTTAAAGGTCTTTGAGCAGATACTTGGCTTCATAGCTCCTCCTTCTCCCTTACTCCTACTACCAATCCTTCTTGTTAGCCCAGAGCCGAGCACCGTCCTGAAGGGTTCGTTGTGTGTGTGTGTGTGTGTGTGTGTGTGTGTGTGTGTGTGTGTGTGTGTGTGTGTGTGTGTGTGTGTGTGTGTGCGTGTGCGTGTGTGTGTGTGTGTATCCATCCTAAAGCCAACAGAACCCCCTCCCTCTCCTGTGCCTTCCCTGCGAGGGCTGAACACATACCAACACAAAGTAAACACGGGACACAATACTACTAATGGACACAGTGCAAATCATCTGAGGTAGTCTGTGTATACTGTGGGCAAAAGCTAGGGTCAGAATCATCTTAAAAAAATCATTAAAAACATAATAAAACAACTACTAGGAGGAGACAAACACAAATAATAAAGGAGGTACGGCCAAGGCATCCACCTATCAAAATGAGGAACTTCAAACTTCTCTGGTCAGGGCTCTGCTTGGGGTTCTGATCTGTGTTGGTCTCTCAAACCTGCCTCACATCACATCATCATCATGACATCTTAATAATATAATTCACATTACATACCTCCTATAACGAACCCGAGATACATGACGATATATCGATGACTGTCGCCACAACCTCCATTATAGCGAGTCTTACTGTATTATCAAGCCTTATTACAGTAAACCCTCGCTATAACGAACCCGAAGATAACATGACTGATATATCGGATGGACTCTCGCCACAAGCCGTCCATTATAGCGAGGTCTTACTGTATTAATCAAAGCCTTATTACAGTAAACCCTCGCTATAACGAACCCGAAGATAACATGACGGATATATCGGATGGACTGTCGCCACAAGCCGTCCATTATAGCGAGGTCTTACTGTATTAATCAAAGCCTTATTACTCTCGCTGCCCATCCAATGTCACCCAGAGATCTAAATCTTCAGAATAGCTGGTTGTCATTCTGCAGATTTTCACTTTCCGCCTACTATGTTCACAGTGTATTTCTTAACAAAACAATAGCGCTATGAGGTAAGATCTCCGTCACTTTCTAAAGACTTTGTTTCTTTAAGAGAAGCACCGTTCAAGCTAGTAACACTGCCTGAGCACTGCGTTAGGGGAACACACTCGCCCCTTCCCGCAGGTGTGTGGGGACAATATCACAGACGCACAAGTTCCTGGTTGTGGCTGCCGGCTGAGCTCATTCACGGAGCTCCAAACACAAGTTAAGTTAAAAGTAAAATAACATGAAATTACGCACACAATTATTGCAAACTGTCGCCTCATTGCACACACAAAATAATCTTCTGAACCTACATGCATAAAAAACTCACTAAACAGCCATGCTAAAAATTCTTGCAAACCAGAATTAAAAATGCTACAAGTGTCTTCAGTGACGTGCATTCATGGAAGGAAGAAGCTGGACTTGTGATGGAGAGACAGACAGCCACCCAGGGCACCACAGCGTGAGGCGGGAGTCCTGGTGGCTGAGGGAAACAGAAGCCTTGTGCATGTTGCCATTCCTGAGTGTTTGGGGCTGAAAGTTTGAATGTGACATCTGATGTGCTGATTGGAACAATGTTATCATGGTGAAAAAATGAGATATGACGATGAAAGAGGAAACATATCACATTATACTGCTGCACACAGCGTCAAGTATCACCTTGTGGGACAAATAAGCATGACTTGAAATTGTAAAAATCCCTTCAAGGTGGATAAAAGTAACTAAAAGTCTTCTGGGCAACTCAACACTGCCGCGTCTCTCTTCTTTCTCTTGCAACCAGCGGTGGAGAGGCCGGCGAGTGTCAAGATCTGGAACGCAGCGCCACACACTTCCACCACCTCCACAAAACACAGGTTACCTACTACGTAAGCAAAAGTTCAACACATTCCCTATCAAAATTGTTTTCATTCAACTCGGGCAATGTTGCGCAGAGACAAGAGAGGCCGCGGGGCTGAGGCGGCGGCAGTGGTGGCGGTGCTGGCTTGAGCAACCTTGTAGTAGCGTGATGGGCCTTGCAGTGAGATGCTGGGCTGGAGATCATTAGTGGTTGAGCAAGGTTGTCGTGTAGAGGGTGGAGCTCCCAGCCTCACCTTGCAAGGCTGATGTAAGGGTGGAGCCCCCATGCCCACCTTGCAAGCCTCAATTGTCTCCCGTGGTCGTCACTAGACAGACATTTGATCCTTATACCTGAAAACATAGTTTGAGAGAATCGAAACTGCCGTCACCTGGGCAGGCTCGGCCGTCTCATCCTCCGTGTACTTGGCAGTGATTTCTTGTCTTGACTAAGGAACTGGCGCGGCAGCCTCACTACTCGTCAAGTTCATAGCTGCTGTCCACACACACACACACACACACACACACAGTCTGGCTGCCCGGTACAAGCCTTCAAGACCATAAGCTAATCATAACCATGTCTGAGTTCCCGCCGAGTCTACAGTGTTCTCTCGCGGCACAGTCCAAGGCAGGGACACATGCAACAGTCCTGAACATTTCAGTTGAACAAAAATATCTTCCATCTCAACAACAGCCGAGCTGCTGCACCAAAGATACTGTTTACATCACTACAAACCACTGTCATCATCTTGTCTTGCATGGGATCCGTCAATAAGTTATCCTTCCTGCACCAAGCTCGAGTCCCTGGTCACGCACAGTCACAGTCTGGCTGCTTGCTGGCTACCACTGTGTGCCTCCCTGCGTGCACCCTGCAGCTCCTCCTCAGAGCCCCGCCGGTCCTCAGTGCCTAGCGCTTGGCGTCCTGTCAATCCCACTGGTGCGGTGAGGGGGGCAGCTCGGAGGGGTGCGCCACTGTAGAGCTGTGGACAGAAGGTTACCATGAAGACACTGGCAAGGGTCACCACACACTTAGAAGTTAATGCTGCTCGGCTCAGTGGAAGAATTAAACACTAAGATCATTCCATTACTTTATTAACAGAGTAAGAGACATTAAAATACAAAAAATGGGCACTTTTGGGGGACAATGAGTCATTCAAAATAACTTTTTTTAAGACTTCTTACTATTCATTTGAGGATCAAAGACTTATTGCCTTTCCGTGAGGCTACATCAGAGTGGGTCGTGAGGAATGTTGGCAGACTTTAACACAGGAAATCCATCACATTACTGCCTGGATTAACATTCACGTGATGACAAACTCCCAATGGAATGGTTTAACATGACTTTCTTTCTGTACAACAACAATTCAATTCCTCCACAGTTGCTGACTGACTGACTGACTGACTGACTGACTGACTGACTGACTGACTGCTACCTTCCTATCCCTTCAAAGTAACAAAGTATTACATGACAGGAGAAAGACTTAGGCAATTCAGGTTCCCCAAATCATCCTTCAAACAGGAGCCAAAATCAGCCAGAAGATTTGCCACTACAAGGGAAGCAAGTAAAAAAAACTAAGCAAAAAAATACACTTGAAAATATATGCTTAGTTCAGAGCAGCACAGTTTCGTCTGCTTGGGACACATGCATTACTACTCATACCTGTGTCGTTGTAAAAATAGTGTTACCACATGCAAAGGTTTGTTAGCGTTTCAAGAAAAGATCTTTGCCCACCTTAGAAAGCCTAGCATGCCAGATGAGAGAGACAGAGAGACAGAGACAGAGACAGAGACAGAGAGAGAGAGAGAGAGAAGAGAGAGAGAGAGAGAGAGAGAGAGAGAGAGAGAGAGAGAGACAAGAGAGGAAGAGAGAGACAGAGAGACAGACAGAGAGAGAGAGGAAGACAGAGAGAGGGAGAGAGAGAGAGAGAGGGAGGGAGAGAGAGAGAGAGAGAGAGAGAGAGAGAGAGAGAGAGAGAGAGGAGAGAGAGAGAGAGAGAGAGAGAGAGAGAGAGAGAGAGAGAGAGAGAGAGAGAGAGAGAGAAGAGAGAGAGAGAGAGAGAGAGAAGAGAGAGAGAGAGAGAGAGAGAGAGAGAGAGAGAGAGAGGAGAGAGAAAAGAGAGAGAGAGAAGAGAGAGAGAGAGAGAGAGAGAGAAGAGAGAGAGAGAGAGAGAGAAGAGAAGAGAGAGAGAGAGAGAGAGAGAGAGAGAGAGAGAGAGAGAGAGGAGAGGAGAGAGAGAGAAGAGGACAGAGACAAGAGAGAGCAAGAGAGAAGACAGAGAGAGACAGAGAGAGACAGAGAGAGACAGAGAGAGACAGAGAGAGAGACAGAGAGAGAGACAGAGAGACAGACAGAGAGAGAGACAGAGAGAGAGAGAGAGAGAGAGATGAAGCACAATGAATCCACTGACTCAATGAAAGAAAGGCAGAGACATGATTTGAGTCACTTTCCTTCAACCCTAACCCTACAAACCACTTACTAATGTTAAAAACCACTCAAAACACCCTTCATACCTTCATGTGACTAAGGGACTTGTCAATACGGGGAAAGAAGAAGCACAAACCACAACATGGGTACGACAGAAACGATGTGGCAGTGATGGGCAGGGCCGTTTCCAGCCTTTTGGGGCCCTATGCGACATGCTGTTGGGGGCCCTATTTTGTATAACTATGGTGGGGGGGGATTCCAAGCCCTCTAAGGTGGTCCGGGGGCACGCCTTTAGTACTTAAATGCATCCATCTGGTGCACTTTAAGAGGAAAAGAGACTAGATTCTATAAAAAAAAGCAGATCTAAAGTTCTAAAAGTTTAAGTGGTGGTGGTGGTGATGGGTGAAAACTGGCAGTGATGGGGGGGGAAGGGGGGGGGCTGAATGGGGGAGTGAAAGGGGCTGGCATGGGGCTGAGAGATGCTACATTAACGATAGTCCCCACCCATTGCATTCCCTTACTTGGCTGTTGGTTAATGTAAAGAAAAAACCAGGTACTGAATACTGCTACAAAAATATGAGTTTGCCTTATTTTCCTGTTCTGCTGTGGCATACAAAGAATGATTTACTATTTGGTCCACTCACCTACACAGACTAACACATTCTTATGATGATCGTTGGCCTGAAGAAACACACACAGACCACAAGGGTACACCAACAGAATGTCAGTACTAGACAAGCCTTTCAGAGTGGGTCGTGAAAACTGGTCCCACCGAATACGTAGAGACAAAATGTCATGTCAGAAAGTGTGTTCGTGTGTTTTAGAAGAGAAAAAAAATGGGAAATGACGTGGGATGAAGTGTCAACATGCCGCAAGGGAGAAATTTCAAGATACCTTACAATCAAGAGAGAAGAAAAATATACTTGCCACACGTTAAGTTAGGGAGAATGTGGCCCCTTCGCTCCCCCTTCCGAACGCACGGGATTGGCTGAGGTGTTGGGTGTTGGGGCTTTAGGGTGGAACTTGGAGTAAGGCATTCTCACCCAACACCCAACACCTCAGCCAACCCCGTGCGTTCGGAAGGGGGGAGTGAAGGGGTCACATTTTCGCCAACTTAACGTGCGGCGAGTACAGACAGTTGTTACCAAGATAGTGGTGCTTATCGCCCACCTCAGACCCAGACATGAAGAGTGGAGAGCCTCACAGGAAGCAGGAGTGTGTGCAAGGCAGCTCAGAGAGTCCACTACAAACTGTCCATCGAAGAATTGCAAACGTCATGTATAAAACAAAGGCTGTTAGTTATAAGTCCGTGAGTTAAATACAGGTTAGTTTAGTATCACTGCTAGAGGCTCGGCTACCCTACCGAGTGTTAATTTAAGGTCACTAAAGTCATGTCAATTGCAGGTCCAACAAATTGTGTCTTAAATTCAGAGACAGTCAACACCATTATTATGCTGCATATTAATGAAATCTAAAACAAGAGTAGCATTACATAGCATACTCTTTTTTAAGACTGTCACATTACTAAGCAACATAAGTGTATTCATTTTACTATGGAAACTGAACTAAATAACAGTCAATTACACATCAGTCACTTTCAACACGAGGATAAAGCTATACAAAACAGATGCTGACGGCTATCATGACAGCACCGGGACCGAGGGAGAGTCTCATATAGGTGGTGATTGTCAGGAGTCAGAGGTCACGACACCACAGGACTACAGGACACGTCAGCAAGGGGTCAGGGCTTGTCAAGGATCTACACTCGCCGCACGTTAAGTTGTCGAAAATGTGGTCCCTTCACTCCCCCTTTCCGAACGCACGGGATTGGCTGAGGTGTTGGGTGTTGGGTGAGAATGCCTTACTCCAAGTTCCGCCCTAAAGCCCCAACACCCAACACCTCAGCCAATCCCCTGCGTTCGGGAGGGGGGAGGGAAAGGGGCCCCAATTTCGCCAACTTAACGTGCGGCGAGTATAGACAGAGGCTGGAGGAATGAACTCTAAACTTGAAATCAGCGACTTGAAATCAAACCAAGATCCTAACCCGTCCACCATTTACGTCAACAAAAGTCTGCTACCCGTCCACTAACTAAACATGAGCAACTAGTTAGGGCCAACGCACAGCACAGTCCACATCTATAAAAATATGACGTCTGTTTAGTCAGCCACTCGGGGCCACGCGACTGTCAGGAAGGAACCGGCGACTGTTAATAGGAGACAGGTGGTGCCGAGGAGAGACCGGCAGCATTCTACATAGTGTTGAGCTGGAAAACACTACATATAAGTCTACAGATTAATCTATAAAGAGCTGGGACAGGCAACTACAGGCTACAGGGTGCCAGCTCCTGCCTCACTGTGAACCACAAGCTTAGGCTGACCTAGCAAAGCTCTTGTACGCGGCAGACATGGGATTGATGCAGAGAGGCACCCGGTCCCGCGCCAGGTGGCTCATGATGAACTTGTGGAGGCGATCCTTCACCTGGGACATGGACCGCAGCTGTAATAAAGACAACACCAGCTGCACACACACGTCTTCACAATGGGACATTACAACATAAGAAGAGATAAGGACACTATAAGAACACAAGAGATAAGGACACTATAAGAACACAAGAGATAAGGACAGTATAAGAACATAAGAGATAAGGACACTATAAGAACACAAGAGATAAGGACACTATAAGAACATAATAGATAAGGACACTATAAGAACACAAGAGATAAGGACACTATAAGAACACAAGAGATAAGGACAGTATAAGAACACAAGAGATAAGGACACTATAAGAACACAAGAGATAAGGACACTATAAGAACATAAGAGATAAGGACACTATAAGAACACAAGAGATAAGGACACTATAAGAACACAAGAGATAAGGACACTATAAGAACACAAGAGATAAGGACACTATAAGAACACAAGAGATAAGGACACTATAAGAACATAAGAGATAAGGACACTATAAGAACACAAGAGATAAGGACACTATAAGAACACAAGAGATAAGGACACTATAAGAGATAAGGACAGATAAGGACACTATAAGAACATAAGAGATAAGGACACTATAAGAACACAAGAGATAAGGACAGTATAAGAACACAAGAGATAAGGACACTATAAGAACATAAGAGATAAGGACACTATAAGAACACAAGAGATAAGGACACTATAAGAACACAAGAGATAAGGACACTATAAGAACACAAGAGATAAGGACACTATAAGAACATAAGAGATAAGGACACTATAAGAACACAAGAGATAAGGACACTATAAGAACACAAGAGATAAGGACACTATAAGAACATAAGAGATAAGGACACTATAAGAACATAAGAGATAAGGACACTATAAGAACACAAGAGATAAGGACACTATAAGAACACAAGAGATAAGGACACTATAAGAACACAAGAGATAAGGACACTATAAGAACATAAGAGATAAGGACAGTATAAGAACACAAGAGATAAGGACACTATAAGAACACAAGAGATAAGGACACTATAAGAACACAAGAGATAAGGACAGTATAAGAACATAAGAGATAAGGACACTATAAGAACACAAGAGATAAGGACACTATAAGAACACAAGAGATAAGGACACTATAAGAACACAAGAGATAAGGACACTATAAGAACACAAGAGATAAGGACAGTATAAGAACATAAGAGATAAGGACAGTATAAGAACACAAGAGATAAGGACACTATAAGAACACAAGAGATAAGGACACTATAAGAACATAAGAGATAAGGACACTATAAGAACACAAGAGATAAGGACACTATAAGAACATAAGAGATAAGGACAGTATAAGAACACAAGAGATAAGGACACTATAAGAACACGAGATAAGGACACTATAAGAACACAAGAGATAAGGACAGTATAAGAACACAAGAGATAAGGACAGTATAAGAACACAAGAGATAAGGACACTATAAGAACACAAGAGATAAGGACACTATAAGAACACAAGAGATAAGGACACTATAAGAACATAAGAGATAAGGACAGTATAAGAACACTATAAGAACACAAGAGATAAGGACAGTATAAGAACACAAGAGATAAGGACACTATAAGAACACAAGAGATAAGGACAGTATAAGAACACAAGAGATAAGGACAGTATAAGAACACAAGAGATAAGGACAGTATAAGAACACAAGAGATAAGGACACTATAAGAACACAAGAGATAAGGACAGTATAAGAACACAAGAGATAAGGACAGTATAAGAACACAAAATATAAGGACACTATAAGAACACAAGAGATAAGGACACTATAAGAACACAAGAGATAAGGACACTATAAGAACACAAGAGATAAGGACAGTATAAGAACACAAGAGATAAGGACAGTATAAGAACACAAGAGATAAGGACAGTATAAGAACACAAGAGATAAGGACACTATAAGAACACAAGAGATAAGGACAGTATAAGAACACAAGAGATAAGGACAGTATAAGAACACAAAATATAAGGACACTATAAGAACACAAGAGATAAGGACACTATAAGAACACAAGAGATAAGGACACTATAAGAACACAAGAGATAAGGACAGTATAAGAACACAAGAGATAAGGACAGTATAAGAACACAAGAGATAAGGACAGTATAAGAACACAAGAGATAAGGACAGTATAAGAACACAAGAGATAAGGACACTATAAGAACACAAGAGATAAGGACACTATAAGAACACAAGAGATAAGGACACTATAAGAACACAAGAGATAAGGACAGTATAAGAACACAAGAGATAAGGACAGTATAAGAACACAAGAGATAAGGACACTATAAGAACACAAGAGATAAGGACAGTATAAGAACATAAGAGATAAGGACACTATAAGAACACAAGAGATAAGGACAGTATAAGAACACAAGAGATAAGGACAGTATAAGAACACAAGAGATAAGGACACTATAAGAACACAAGAGATAAGGACAGTATAAGAACACAAGAGATAAGGACACTATAAGAACACAAGAGATAAGGACAGTATAAGAACACAAGAGATAAGGACACTATAAGAACACAAGAGATAAGGACAGTATAAGAACACAAGAGATAAGGACACTATAAGAACACAAGAGATAAGGACAGTATAAGAACACAAGAGATAAGGACACTATAAGAACACAAGAGATAAGGACAGTATAAGAACACAAGAGATAAGGACACTATAAGAACACAAGAGATAAGGACAGTATAAGAACACAAGAGATAAGGACACTATAAGAACACAAGAGATAAGGACAGTATAAGAACACAAGAGATAAGGACACTATAAGAACACAAGAGATAAGGACACTATAAGAACACAAGAGATAAGGACACTATAAGAGATAAGGACAGATAAGGACACTATAAGAACATAAAGAAACAAGGAAGCTACAAGAGGCCGTAAGACCTCCTCCAGGCGTCTCCTGGTCACCCAACATCCACCATCTGTTGTCTTCATCCATAAATATGTCTAACCTTTCCTTGACAACTATCTCCTGCCCGTGCACTCACCACAGGCTTGCTTAGGTTGTTCCTCTCCTCTACTACCCTGTTAGTCAACCCATGTTTTCTTGTATCTTTCCTAAATCTGAACTGATCCAGCTTGAAACTAATTGTTCTTGTTCTAACTTGCTCCTTCACTATGAGAACCTTATTCATGACTATATATCTTGGGGTGACAGATCGGTTCATCTCTCTCTCTCTCTCTCTCTCTCTCTCTCTCTCTCTCTCTCTCTCTCTCTCTCTCTCTCTCTCTCTCTCTCTCTCTCTACATCTTGGTCTTGCAATTATCCTTCACATTCCCTTCACTCCCATCCCTGCCACCCCATCCATAACACTGTCTAACCTCCTTTTAAAACTCCCTATTAACTCTGCACTAACTACCTAGCACGTAAAACAGTAATACAGGCAATCAGCGGCCCACCTCATTCTCCCAGGTGTCGTCGAAGGCGTGTGGCGCGGTGGGCTCAAAGTCGAGGGTGTACTGGCGGCTGCCGCAGGAGGTGGAGGCGCAGCAGCTGCACATGCAGGAGTGGTAGCGGAGGCGGCCCTCGTCCAGGTAGGGGTGGGCCAGCGCCTCCGTCACCGTCAACCGCTTGTCCTAAAGGGCGAAACAGGTATTTTTTGTTAGTTTTGACTTTACAGAGGACTTAATGGGTTAGGTTACTAGGTTAGATAGGGAGTTAGGTTAGGTTAGGTTAGAAAGGGGGTTAGTTAGGTTAGAAAGGGGGTTAGTTAGGTTAGAAAGGGGGTTAGTTAGTTTAGAAAGGGGGTTAGTTAGTTTAGAAAGGGGGTTAGTTAGGTTAGAAAGGGGGTTAGTTAGGGTAGAAAGGGGGTTAGTTAGGTTAGAAAGGGGGTTAGTTAGGTTAGAAAGGGGGTTAGTTAGTTTAGAAAGGGGGTTAGTTAGTTTAGAAAGGGGGTTAGTTAGGTTAGAAAGGGGGTTAGTTAGGTTAGAAAGGGGGTTAGTTAGGTTAGAAAGGGGGTTAGTTAGGATAGAAAGGGAGTTAGGATAGAAAGGGAGTTAGTTAGGTTAGAAAGGGGGTTAGTTAGGTTAGAAAGGGGGTTAGGTAAAAAGAAGCAACGAAAACCCCCCTTAGTTGTTATTACATCACAAAGGACTGGCCAAGGGCAAAACCTAACCTAACGTAATTTAACCTACCCTAACCAAACCTAACCAAACCTTAACCTAACCAAACCTTAACCTAACCAAACCTTAACCTAACCTAACCTAAAGGACTGGCCAAGGTTTAAAAACAGAGGTAACACAGAGCCCGCTAGTTGGCAGTCCCTATAAAGAAGACAGTAAGAGAATAAAGAAAGGGTGGTGGGCCTATTTAGTTCGGGAGGTGTCTTGTCACTCCTCTCTTGAAGAAATTTAAGTCGTAGGAAGGTGGACAAATAGAAGCAAGTAGAGTTTCACAGTTTACCATATGTATATAGCATGTATATGTATAGCTTCACTGTTAGTCCAGCAATAACTGTTTAATGATTCTAACTGTATCCAGCCATGGTTCGTCCTAGAGCTGGTACAGTAATGCAAGGATTTTTGGATCATGATTTTTGTGAAGTTACATAAATACCATAGAATTTTCTCAAGAATCATGGTTTTAAAGTACTATGTTGTTGTGTTACTAGTATATTGTTGCATTTCTACCGTCAACAACACTATAGTCGCCAGGCACCATACTATATTATGAAATTTAGCATCACTACAGACTTGTATGTGCCACTACAGACACGTACAGTAGTTTATATTATGTACCTGTCTTCAGTGGCACATACAAGTCTGTAGTGATGCTAAAATTCGTAATATATGGCGCCTGGCGACATTAGTGCAGGTGGCGAGTATACTGTTATTGATGGTAGTATATATTAGTCTCCAGAGGTGTAATGATAAACTTGACTAGGGAACACATGTCTTGCAGCTTGCCATATATGTAGCGGCGTCATTTATGCCTCCCATTGCCTCCCCATTATCCATGCCAGTGTGCTCAGAGTGGCTGTGAACCTTGGCGTGTGTCTCCCTGCAACTTTGACAAAGCACTCTAGGAGGTGATAAGGCCTTGGTTATTCCTGGAGATACCTCGGTGCCTTATCACCACTGCCTCCCACAGCCCAAGGTCATTGGTTATGTTCATGTATTGCAATCTTATCGGGTGACTGCCATGAAAAACGTGAATTTAATAATAGATCTCCCTATCTCCATTGTCTTCGTTTGCATATGAAGGCAGCAACATTTTATATTCCCTCAAAGAAGACACAGAAGAGGTTTCAGTTGTCACACTTTTCTTGAGCTTTATCTTGCTTCAGCTTCCTGATGTCACCCTGGACTGGCACTAATGAATCAGTTATACAGCCAAATTCCCAACATCCGACCTCCAAACATCCGACTTGTCCAAACAACCGACTTTTTTCACCACCACATTGTGTCTTTTTTTGGCCATTTATTTGACTTAGTTTTTTTTTGTTTATAGAAAACATTGATTTGTGGCTTTATTTATGCATGAATTTTACTTTCGCGTATACCACTGGATCGGCCTTCAAGAGCTGCATCTTTTATGTTCTAGACCATTTTGTCCTTACGTTTATGGTTACTGTGATATCCGAACATCCGACTATTCCAATTATCCGACCTACCTTCGGTCCCCCCAAGGTCGGATAATTAATACTTAGCTGTATATATACCTAATAAATATATATATCAACTGACATTATTCTTCCATATGGGTACTGAAGAGCTGAGTTGTTCTGAATACATGTAGTACAGTGTAAAGATCAGATAAGGTGGCGGGACTACACACGATCAGATCTGAATGATTGAAAGGAATCTGTGAGTGGAATTAAATCTGCAGAATTTACTCGATTACTGGAATTAAGTCTTTCCTTCCACTGGTGCACAGTCTTTGTCGATATCACCTCCTCGTTTAGTCCATTCCAAACTTCTACATTGCTATGAGGGAAGCTGTACTTCTTTATGTTGTTCAGGCATCTCACTTTTCCTAATGTTTTTGTACTTCTATTCTGTTTTCTGTACTTTTCTGTCCTTCTGTGGCAGTGAGTGAGTGAGTGAGTGAGTGTGATGCCGTGTCTACTCATAGGATCAGAGGGCCAGTGAGTGAGAAATTGAGTGTGTGTGTGTATGAGTGTGGTGTCTTGTTCCCACTCCCAGGGTCAAAGAGGCAGTGAGTGAGTGAGTGAGTGAGTGAGTGAGTGAGTGAGTGAGTGAGTGTGTTGTTTCTACTCACGGGGTCAAAGGCGAGCATCTGGGTGAGTAAGTGGACGGCCTCGTGTGTGGCGTGGTTGGATAGCGTGTAGAGGGCGGGCAGGGCGGGGGGCTTGGAGGGGCGCCGCAGCATGTGTGTCACGGCGCCCTCGCACGCGTACTTCATGTCCTCCAGGTTAGGCGTGCCCAGCAGGTCCGTTATCCTCTCCAGCTGTAATGGAAACACAGGGTGAGGCCACTAACACAGGGTGAGGCCACTAACACAGGGTGAGGCCATAGGGGGAGACACAGGGTGAGGCCACAGGGGGAGACACAGGGTGAGGCCACTAACACAGGGGGAGGCCACAGGGGGAGACACAGGGTGAGGCCACTAACACAGGGTGAGGCCATAGGGGGAGACACAGGGGAGGCCACTAACACAGGGTGAGGCCACAGGGGGAGACACAGGGTGAGGCCACTAACACAGGGTGAGGCCATTGTGGTCAAGTCAATCAATGAGTTACACACAAATGAATCCCAAAAACTATACCGCACAGACACCAAGAATTTAGAATATCTGGAAAGACCATAAGAAACATGAAAATAAGGGAGTTACAAGAGGCTGTGAGACCTACACGAAATGTTGATGGTGATGGTGGGGACAACTTCAGTGGGGAAAATATAATCTGTGTGATGACCTGGTACCTATATTTCCCAGTTCACATCCAATGTTAATGGCAACGATGGTTATGGTAATGCTAGGCTCAGTAGTGGTGAGTTGAGTACCTGTGGTGATATTGTGACACCCTTACTGAACCAATGAGGTCTTTTACTGTAACACTTCATGAATGGATAAGTGAATCATGAGGCTGAAGTGAATGCTCAGCGTGGCGTCGCCTCCTAAAAACCGCATCAAAGTAGCTCACTCTGTCCCATACAAGTCTTGCACACTCCTGGAGGCTTACACTCTTAGAAAAAAAGGGTAGGAAAAGGGTAGAAAAAGGGTATTTGTAGTGATGAAATACTGCTACCCTTTTTCTACCCTTACAAATCTACCTTTCGGATCGACGCAAATATACCCTTTTGCAACCCTCTCGTCTAAAAAGGGTTAGATGAAGGGTATAATCGGCAGCATCTACCCTCCAGTCTGGACATAGGGTTTAAAAAGGGTAGTGATGGTGCGATGTAACAATTCTACCCTTAATATACCCCTTATTTCTGAGTGTGGGCCCCGTGACTCGACACTTCCTTAACCACAGCACTTCACCCCTTATTTGGTATTCTCTCTCCTCAGACGCTCAGACACATGTTGTTGTTGTTTTCATCACAAAGGACTGGCCAAGGACACAACAAAAATGGGTAACACAAAGCCCGCTTAGTTGCCAGTCCCTATAAAGAAGACAGTAAGAGAATAAAATAAAAAAAGAGGGGTGAGCCAATTTAGTTCGGGAGGTGTCTTGTTACTCTTCTTTGGAAAGATTTAAGTCATAGGAAAGTGGCAAAATAGAAACAGGATCTATATTTCTTTGATCATTCTCTCCTCACCCTTTCTTTCCATATAACCCTACCACTTCAGCACTCCCTGGTCTGCTCTTCACAGTCTCTCCTACACCAGTTTTCACACAGTCTCTCCTACACCAGTTTTCACACAGTCTCTCCTACACCAGTTTTCACACAGTCTCTCCTACACCAGTTTTCACACAGTCTCTCCTACACCAGTTTTCACAGTCTTTCCTACACCAGTTTTCACAGTCTTTCCTGCACCAGTTTTCAGTCTTTCCTACACCAGTTTTCACACAGTCTCTCCTACACCAGTTTTCACACACTCTCCTACACCAGTTTCTACAGTCTCTCCTACACCAGTTTTCACACACTCTCCTACACCAGTTTCCACAGTCTCTCCTACACCAGTTTTCACCAGTCTCTCCTACACCAGTTTTCACACAGTCTCTCCTGCACCAGTTTTCACACAGTCTCTCCTACACCAGTTTTCACACAGTCTCTCCTACACCAGTTTTCACACAGTCTCCTACACCAGTTTTCACACAGTCTCTCCTACACCAGTTTTCACAGTCTCTCCTACACCAGTTTTCACAGTCTCTCCTACACCAGTTTTCACAGTCTTTCCTACACCAGTTTTCACAGTCTCTCCTACACCAGTTTTCACACAGTCTCTCCTACACCAGTTTTCACAGTCTCTCCTACACCAGTTTTCACAGTCTCTCCTACACCAGTTTTCACACAGTCTCTCCTACACCAGTTTTCACAGTCTCTCCTGCACCAGTTTTCACACTCTCCTACACCAGTTTTCACACAGTCTCTCCTACACCAGTTTTCACACAGTCTCTCCTACACCAGTTTTCACAGTCTCTCCTACACCAGTTTTCACACAGTCTCTCCTACACCAGTTTTCACACAGTCTCCTACACCAGTTTTCACAGTCTCTCCTACACCAGTTTTCAGTCTCTCCTACACCAGTTTTCACAGTCTCTCCTACACCAGTTTTCACACAGTCTCTCCTACACCAGTTTTCACAGTCTCTCCTACACCAGTTTTCACAGTCTCTCCTACACCAGTTTTCAGTCTCTCCTACACCAGTTTTCACAGTCTCTCCTACACCAGTTTTCACAGTCTCTCCTACACCAGTTTTCACAGTCTTTCCTACACCAGTTTCCACACAGTCTTTCCTACACCAGTTTTCACACAGTCTCTCCTACACCAGTTTTCACAGTCTCTCCTACACCAGTTTTCACAGTCTCTCCTACACCAGTTTTCACACAGTCTCTCCTACACCAGTTTTCACACAGTCTCTCCTACACCAGTTTTCACACAGTCTCTCCTACACCAGTTTTCACACAGTCTTTCCTACACCAGTTTTCACACAGTCTTTCCTACACCAGTTTCCACAGTCTCTCCTGCACCAGTTTTCACAGTCTCTCCTACACCAGTTTTCACACAGTCTTTCCTGCACCAGTTTTCACACAGTCTTTCCTACACCAGTTTTCACACAGTCTTTCCTACACCAGTTTCCACAGTCTCTCCTGCACCAGTTTTCACACAGTCTCTCCTACACCAGTTTTCACACAGTCTCTCCTACACCAGTTTTCACACAGTCTCTCCTACACCAGTTTTCACAGTCTTTCCTACACCAGTTTTCAGTCTCTCCTACACCAGTTTTCACAGTCTCTCCTACACCAGTTTTCACACAGTCTCTCCTACACCAGTTTCAGTCTCTCCTACACCAGTTTTCAGTCTCTCCTACACCAGTTTTCACAGTCTCTCCTACACCAGTTTTCACACAGTCTCTCCTACACCAGTTTTCACAGTCTTTCCTACACCAGTTTTCACAGTCTCTCCTACACCAGTTTTCACAGTCTCTCCTACACCAGTTTCCACACAGTCTCTCCTACACCAGTTTTCACACAGTCTCTCCTACACCAGTTTTCACACACTTTCCTACACCAGTTTCCACACAGTCTCTCCTACACCAGTTTTCACACAGTCTTTCCTGCACCAGTGTCCACCTTTCTCTCACCCTGTTCTTCCTCACTCTATCAAACCACCTCACCCCTTATACTGTCCTTATGAAATTCCTCTCCAGCACGTAGATTCTTTTCCTTGCCTTACATGCCATGCCTATGATTTTCGGCCACGGCCATACAAAAGTCAACAATTCCCTCAAACATGCCCCTCTTTGCTTCCTCAGACAGATCTCTCTTACTCCACACCCTCCTTAGTGCTCCAAAACCTTAGCTCTTCCTCCCACACTATGTCACCCTATCCCCTCTTCTGTCGCTCTTCCTCCCCACCCTATGTCTCCTACACACTCAGAAATAAGGGGTATATTAAGGGTAGAATTGTTACATCGCACCATCACTACCCTTTTTATACCCTCTGTCCAGGCTGGAGGGTAGATGCTGCTGATTATACCCTTCATCTACCCTTTATCTATCCTTTTTAGACGAGAGGGATGAGAAAGGGTATATTTGGGGTTGGAAAAGGGTATATTTAGGGTCGCAAAAGGGTATATTTGTAAGTGTAGAAAAAGGGTACCAGTATTTCATCACTACAAACACCCTTTTTCTACCCTTTTCCTACACTTCTTTTCTAAGAGTGTATCTCCCTACCTCAGCCTCCATGGACCAACCTGCCTCAATGTCCACTCCTAAATATCAAAACTTTCCCACCTGTTCTAGCCTCTCTCCATTCAGCACTATATCAGCACCTCCTATACCTTTATGACTAGTGTTAGTGGTAGCATCTAACTGTTAGCATACTTCATATCCTCTCATTCTTCACTATGAGACTTCCATGTTCCTATCTTCTTTAGGGACATGGTATCCTTTTCCAACTGTTCTCTTACATGTAGTTTGATAGTTAGTAGTATGTAGTTGAGCAGACACCCTCGTTATAGACCAATAGGTGTCCTGGTATCTGTTCTTCCTATGTATTCCTATGTATGTATTCCCTGCTGCATCTCATCACCTTGCTATTGACCACATTCACTTTCACCTTTCTTCTGTAACATACTCTTCAAAATTCCATAACACGAATCAGCAGTTTCTCCCCGAGGTCTGCAACAAGTGGTGTATCATCTGCCGACAGTAACTGACTCACCACCCATTGACTACCCCACACACCGTCCTAGCACCTTGTTGTATTTACCCAGATTCTCTCTCTCTCTCTCTCTCTCTCTCTCTCTCTCTCTCTCTCTCTCTCTCTCTCTCTCTCTCTCTCTCTCTCTCACCACTCCCTTCATCAAGATGTTGAACAACCACAGACACATAACACATCCTTGTCTCAGGCTAATCTTTATTGGGAAGTAAGAATATAAGAACACAAGGAAGCTACAATAGGCTGAGAGACCTACACGTGGTAGTTCCTGTTACTTAACACTACCTACATCCACCTTTCATCCCCATCCATGAAGCTGTCTAGCCTCCTTTTAAAACTCCCTACTGACTCCGCACTAACTACCCCACGACTGAGTCCATTCCAATCATCCACCACCCTATTTGTATTCCCTTTCTTCTCTTCCATCCCTAACACATGACTTACTTTCCTTATAGAAGCTTTCTACACCTCTTACTTGCTTCCCACCTGCCCCATGCACCTGAAATATGTCAAACTGCCTAACTATAGAATTTATCACACGCTTTGTCCAGGTCGATAAAAGCCACCAATACACATAGGCACTGATAGATAGGCATGCACAAGATGCTTCAAGATGGGGGGGGCAGACGGGCTGTATCAGGAGAAAGGAAACAAAAGGATCTGTATACATCACATAGAGGAATAGATCTACCTTGGATACCACTCATACCAGGAAAGCATTACTGGTAGGGTGTGAATGGACAGTTAGCCACAAGACTGAGCGCCAAGTGAAGGAGGATTAGGAAGGCTTTAGGCGAGCAGGGATGTGTGATAGTGTGTATCAAGTGTTTGTGTTGAAGGGAATGCATGAGAAATACAAAGGAAAGGGGAAAGACTTGTAAAAGGAAAGACTTGCACTATTTATACTCACTCCATTTAGGCTTTATTAATGCATTCCTGGGGATATTTTTCGGCCATAATTCGCTGAACGACACTGAACGAGAACGAGCTGGACGACACTGAACGAGAACGAGCTGGACGACACTGAACGAGCTGAACGACACTGAACAACGGACGCATGTTTAAAGTCCGAATGTTCGTGATTCTAAGTGATTAAGCAGCACTTAATATGAAAAGAGACAAGGTCGTTGACATGTGTGTAATAGAGTCACTACCAGTGTGTAAATAAAACACACAAAATGAGAGGGTCTTTGTCAGCCTGTGATCTCTGCGTAATAACATGGATGAGGGCATAAGAACATAAGGAAGCTACAAGAGGCTGGGAGACCTACACGTGGTACACTACCTACATCCACCTTTCATCCCCATCCATAACACTGTCCAGCCTACTTTTAAAACTCCCTATTGACTCTGCACTAACTACCCCACGACTGAGCCCATTCCAATCATTTAACACCCTATTTGTGAACCAGTGAACAGAGGAAAGGGGAAAGACTTGTAAGCGGCACACCATACAGTAATGAAAGAAAGAAAAGTGCGAGGCTCCAACTTTACATAGAGGAGGAAGAGGATATAGTGGGGGAGTATTTGTTTGGAGATGGGAATGTGGAAGAAGTAAAAAGAACAATCAACAGTTTTTAGACGACAAGAGAAAATAAGAGGAAAGAAAGAGAAAGGAATGAAAAGACAGAATAAGAGAAGACAACGAACTAAAGACCCAGACAGCGAGAAGAAACACGTCAGGGAGTGCCGATAAAAAATGCCCGACTCCCGACCAACAACTGAACTGAACTGAACTTAACAATAATATGAAAAGAGACGCAAGATTATTGACAAGTGTGGGACAGTCACCACCTGTGCGTGAATACAGGAAACAGCAGATACACAATGAGAGGGTCTTTGTCAGCCTGTGATCTCTGCGTAACAAACTGGATGAGAACCTAAGAACTTAAGGAAGCTACAAGAGGCTGTGAGACCTACACGTGGTAGTTCCTGTTACTTAACACTACCTACATCCACCTTTCATCCCCATCCATAACACTGTCCAGCCTCCTTTTAAAACTCCCTACTGACTCCGCACGAACTACCCCACGACTGAGTCCATTCCAATCATTTAACACCCTATTTGTGAACCAGTTTCTCCCTATTTCTTTTTTAAATGAGGGCATCAAACCCTAAAACGCTGCAGTACTGAGGCTCAAAGCTTGACAAACCCCACCCAACAGTAATATGTATAGTGTAAGCAGTGTGAAGGAATGCGGCGATGGTCTGAAATGAACTACGTACAGTGTGAAGCAGCAACAGGGCTCCACAATGATCAGACTGTGCGCTGTTAAAGATGATAGGACGGTGCAAGGGAAATGCCACTACAACCCATTCTGCTTTACCAACGACGACTTAGATAAGCACCTGTATTTCTGATCATGATTACAGGAACTACCACGTGTTGGTCTCACGGCCTCTTGTAGCTTCCTTATTTTCTTATGTTCTTATGATTACACACCACTTCACTATTACATCATCACCCTTTTATTCTTTCAAGGGGACACTAACTTCTACATGTATTTATTGAAAGGCTGTATGCAAGATCTCAATACCAGTCACAAAGCGTAACTTTCTCCCGCGCCATCTAGTGCACTAACACCATGATCCTTCTGCACACAGCTGGTGATGTAGGAGTTACCTGCATTGGTCTCAGTATCTATGTGTATCAAGTTTTTCTTTAAATGTGTGTGTGTGTGTGTGTGTGTGTGTGTGTGTGTGTGTGTGTGTGTGTGTGTGTGTGTGTGTGTGTGTGTGTGTGTGTGTGTGTGTGTGTGTGTGTGTGTGCGTGCGTGCGTGCGTGCGTGCGTGTGTGTATTCATCTAGTTGTATTTTACAGGGCCTGAGCAACGCTCGTATGGCCCCGTCTCCATATCAACATTTTTATCATTCATCCTTAGTGCTTAGTTTTGGCTGAAGCCACCACCCCGGAGAGCAGGTCACAAACCCCGGCTAACACCCGGTACCCATTCACTGCTGGGTGGACAGGGGCTCGGGTTTTAAGGAAACAACCCATCTGTTTCCGCTCCGCCCGGGGATCGAACCCGGGACTTCTCGGTTGTGAACTACGGAGTACCGTTGAGTGTGAGTGTGTGTGTGGTGTGTGTGTGTGTGTGTGTGTGTGTGTGTGTGTGTGAGTGTGTGTGTGTGTGTGTGTGTGTGCCTATCACAGTTCTATCTCCCACTGACGTCCATACAAGTTCATCAGTACAAGAGCTGTAAAACAACTTTAGAAACTTAAATCTTCCCTCATTGCATATATTTTGGTCCAGGTTGCAGTGAATGAATGTATGGTATGACAACAGAACATTTCAGAAAAAAGGTGATCTTATGACCCAAAAAAAAAGTTGAGGCCCTTTCCCGCCCCCCCAAAAATCAAGGAGCCCAGTTTCCTTCCCAATCCCTCCGTGTGACCCCGAAAAAATGGTGATGTTATGATCCCCAATAAATGTTGAGAGCCCCCACCCACCCACCCCAAAAATAAATAAAAGACTCAGTTCCCCCCTTGTCCCTAATAATAATGTTGAGCCCCTTTCCCCCTCAAAAACGAGATAAAAACACCCAATTCCCTTGCCGCCCCTCTGTGAGACCCACCTGCTGGACGGGACTCTGCGCCTGGAAGAGGATGCGGCGTCCCAGAAGCTCGCCGAAGATGCAGCCCACGGACCACACGTCCACGGCCTGCGTGTAGTGGCGCGCGCCCATCAGCAGCTCGGGGGCGCGGTAGTACTGCGTCACCACCTCCTGCGTCATGTGCTTGCTCTCGTCAGGCTCTTCCACGCGCGCCAGGCCGAAGTCACAGATCTGCGGGAGGCAACAGCGGGGATGAGGCATGGTGTGAGTGTCCTTGGGGAGAAATGTGAAGAGATTAGAGGGATAGTTTACTGCGGATAGGAAGGGCAGCGGTAAAACTGCAGTTTAGTACAATACTCCCTATTGACCAATACTCTCCTGGCAGACCACCGCTAGTTAACTAACCTAGTCTGGGCATTGATTACGTAACCTAACCTCGCTGCGGGGGGTTCCCCCCCGACCCCCTTTGTGTTATTTTTCATTTCCGACGGGTGTTGTAGGGGTTAGAAATACTGCAAATTGTCAGATCTGTAACTGGAAACTGGCGGGCAAATGTCGAGGTACATATTGTCATTTTTATGTAATAGCGCCACAGCGTAACCATTGCGAGCTGGAGTCAATGATGCATCTAATATTTGATTACACGTTTGTCAGTCACGCCCGGCCAACTAAATACATTAATTTATCCTATTAAGACACATCAGTTTCCAGGGTCTGGGCGTGAAGGCTAATTTCAAATGTGTGGTGATTTTACATCTAAATGAACTACATCATTTAACCTAAACTACGAGCTGTGATTATCCAGCATATTCAGTTACCGATCAAAACACCAAACATCTTACGACCGTCATGACACAGGCTTATAGACATCGTGACATTGGCGTGAGGCTATCGTGGTCAAATTTTACGATAGCACCAATAATTAAGTTAATGACGCTGCGCTATATCGTGGTTTGACTATGGACTGTGTGAAGGCAGCTTTACCGAACAAACAAAACACGAACACAAGAATTCATGATTCACCTTCACTTCACAAAACTTGGCGTTGCATACTGATGAAACACGTGACTAGTTTGACCTTTCCCGCTTACCCCAATAATGGTTACCAGGAACACTATGCGGCCTGTGTGTGTGTGGGCAAGGCAAGGAGGGGCGTGGCGAGGCCTTCCCCAAGGAGGCGGGAACAGCGTCAGGACGTCCTACAAACATGTCTGAGTTACAAAATCAATACCAAAATTGATGGCCGGGAGTCGCGGCGTTTTTCCCCGCCCGTCATCCTTCTGGCGATACGCTCAACATTCTCTGAGGCACACGTAGCCACCTCTCAGTAAAAGACGTCAGGTACATATTAGACTAAAACAGATTGCAATAGAGATACTAGGAATGGATATGAAGACAATCTGATATGCTGGTTAGATAATTCGCTCCACTGTAACATTCTTTGAGGCACAAATACAGACACCCTTCAGTGTAAGACGTCAGACACAAATTAGAATAAACTGACTTCAACACAGATACAAGGAGTGCATAAAGACAATCTGATAACAGGAACTACCACGTGTAGGTCTCACGGCCTCTTATAGCTTCCTTATTTTCTTATGTAGTTGATGCGCTGCACTGCATATCACCAAATACAGTTCTAAACCTTCATAAACCATACGCCACACGGCAACCTAGATACGAATAGATGTTCAGTTAACTTCAGTACTTGTAAAATCCACTGTAAAACCACACAATCTATAAACAGCAACTTAGATACGCCTAGGTGTTCAGTAGTACCTCACACACAGTTCCTCACCATCGTCGTGGCGTGGGAAGCCGCAGAGGGCGTCGCGTCAGCCTCAACAATCACCTTTATTAACTTCAAGGTTCCTCTGAGTGAGATCACCCAATAAGTGAACGCCGCAGGGATGCCGCTCCTCACAACTCCCTGGCCTTATAACTGAGGCCTTATAAGTGACCCGTGCCTTCCCACTAAACGAAGAGAGGCTGATGAGATTACGATAAACCTTACAAACTTGAGACGCGGGAAGGCAAGTAAGCGAAAAGTGAGACCCACATCAATACTCACGACACGCGGCAAGATTAAAGAGGTGATGAGGATCCGACTACTCTCTTTCCTCTATGCCTGGTGCCTACTGCCTACCTACCCTTCCCCTGGCCCCCTCAGTGCCCCTCACCCCCACCAGGCCACGCTCTGAGCCTACTATTGCCTGAAAACAAATCGTACGGTCTAGCAACGCGCGCCCTCCCACCACCAGTACTAAACAAAGGACTCTTGTAAGGAGTAGCTACAATGCCATCCTACAGAACCCCTCACGTCTACTCCACTATCACGATCCTTTCTTGCATATCCTCATCCCTCATGCTACTGTCTCCGCTCCAACATGCCACAGATAACGTCCAACTCTACCCGCCTTGCCTTGTCGTATGCCCCGAGCCTCCCACCCTCCCGCCCTCCCGGTTAGGTTAGGCAACGGTTAACCCTTCCCGCCAGTTCCCTTGTTGGTCAGCGTCCCACCACCACTACTACCGCTACCCGCCAAGCCTCTCTCACCTTCAGTACACAGTTGGAGTTGACCAGTAGGTTGCCAGGTTTGATGTCTCTGTGTATGATCCGAGCTGAGTGTAGGTACTTGAGGCCTGAAACATGAGAGTACAGTTTGTTGAGGACGCCACACACACACACACCCACCATCGCTCTCTCAGTTCAGTCATACCAACTATAACAGACCACAAACCTTATATACAGACCTTCACAGACCTTATTGCAGACACCACTTCACCACTACCACAATACATGTTTACTTCTGAACGGGCGGAAAGAAGATGGAAATAAAATGAGGAACGAATAGGAACAAATTATCAAAAGGTGAAGGTGAAGGGGGGGGAGAGAGAGAGAGAGAGAGAGAGAGAGAGAGAGAGAGAGAGAGAGAGAGAGAGAGAGAGAGAGAGAGAGAGAGAGAGAGAGAGAGAGAGAGAACCAAAAAGAATATAAGTAATAGGGAGGGAGAAGGGAATTAGTGGAGATGAGAACAGGGACAACTAGAGACCGTGGGATAGGGAGAAAAAAATACAACCAAGGTAATAGCGAGAGAGAGAGAGAGAGAGAGAGAGAGAGAGAGAGAGAGAGAGAGAGAGAGAGAGAGAACGAGAGAACGAGAGAACGAGAGAAGAGAGAGAGAGAGAGAGGAGAGAGAGAGAGAGAGAGAGAGAGAGAGAGAGAGAGAGAGAGAGAGAGAGAGAGAGAGAGCCCTAACACCCACCTCTGAGGATCTGGTAGAGGAAGACCTTGACGTGGTCGGCGGACAGGTGCTGCGGGGACACGATGATCTTGTGGAGGTCGCTCTGCATTAGCTCCGTGATGACGTAACTGTGACGCGCAGAGTCAAGGCCAACACACCATACAGCCAACACAACAACCAACTTAACAACCTACTCATTAACTAACCCACACACACACACACACAAGAACGGAACTGCACCAGGAGGATGAAAAGAGAGAGAGAGAGAGAGAGAGAGAGAGAGAGAGAGAGAGAGAGAGAGAGAGAGAGAGAGAGAGAGAGAGAGAGAGAGAGAGAGAGACAGAGACAGAGAGAGAGAGAGAGAGAGAGTTGGGACTTGGAATATGAAAGAGGAACAATAAAACACACACACACACACACACACACACAGACACACACACACACACACACAGACACACACACACACACAGACACACACACGCACACACGCACACACACACAGCCTTGCTCTTTCACTACCTACACCACCATCAACACCAACAATATTTTCCCCTATTATACATACATGTCCTTCTATTAATCAATTACAATGACTATCTTGTTCCTTCTATGCATCTATAGAGTACGGTATTGTGCATGTCTTTTAAGCCTTCGTTACATGTTCATTTACATCCCCGTTTCCTCTATTTGCTATTCGTGGTAGCCCTCGTTGTATTGACGTGAGTGTAAGTACCAGTGTCATGACGTGAGTGTAAGTACCAGTGTAATGCCGTGTGTGTAAGTACCAGTGTCATGACGTGAGTGTAAGTACCAGTGTCATGACGTGTGTAAGTACCAGTGTCATGACGTGAGTGTAAGTACCAGTGTCATGACGTGAGTGTAAGTACCAGTGTCATGACGTGTGTGTAAGTACCAGTGTAATGCCGTGTGTGTAAGTACCAGTGTCATGACGTGAGTGTAAGTACCAGTGTCATGACGTGAGTGTAAGTACCAGTGTCATGACGTGAGTGTAAGTACCAGTGTCATGACGTGAGTGTAAGTACCAGTGTCATGACGTGAGTGTAAGTACCAGTGTAATGACGTGAGTGTAAGTACCAGTGTAATGCCGTGAGTGTAAGTACCAGTGTAATGCCGTGAGTGTAAGTACCAGTGTAATGACGTGAGTGTAAGTACCAGTGTAATGACGTGAGTGTAAGTACCAGTGTAATGCCGTGAGTGTAAGTACCAGTGTCATGACGTGAGTGTAAGTACCAGTGTAATGACGTGAGTGTAAGTACCAGTGTCATGACGTGAGTGTAAGTACCAGTGTAATGACGTGCCTGTAAGTACCAGTGTCATGACGTGAGTGTAAGTACCAGTGTCATGACGTGAGTGTAAGTACCAGTGTCATGACGTGAGTGTAAGTACCAGTGTAATGACGTGAGTGTAAGTACCAGTGTCATGACGTGAGTGTAAGTACCAGTGTAATGACGTGAGTGTAAGTACAAGTGTCATGACGTGAGTGTAAGTACAAGTGTAATGTAAGCTATTCAAGTCCTATCATAAGGTAATGACAAGCTGTTGAAGTCCTATCATAAGGTAAGGACCAGTGTAATGTAAGCTATTTAAGTCCTGTCATAAGGTAATGATAAGCTATTTAAGTCCTATCATAAGGTAATGATAAGCTATTTAAGTCCTATCATAAGGTAATGATAAGCTATTTAAGTCCTATCATAAGGTAATGATAAGCTATTTAAGTCCTATCATAAGGTAATGATAAGCTATTTAAGTCCTGTCATAAGGTAATGATAAGCTATTTAAGTCCTGTCATAAGGTAATGATAAGCTATTTAAGTCCTATCATAAGGTAATGATAAGCTATTTAAGTCCTATCATAAGGTAAGTACAAGCTATTCAAGTCCTATCATAAGGTAAGGACCAGTGTGATGTAAGCTATTTAAGTCCTGTCATAAGGTAAGTACAAGCTATTTAAGTCCTATCATAAGGTAAGTACAAGCTATTTAAGTCCTATCATAAGGTAAGGACCAGTGTAATGTAAGCTATTTAAGTCCTATCATAAGGTAAGTACAAGCTATTTAAGTCCTATCATAAGGTAAGGACCAGTGTAATGTAAGCTATTAAGTCCTATCATAAGGTAAGTACAAGCTATTTAAGTCCTATCATAAGGTAAGGACCAGTGTAATGTAAGCTATTTAAGTCCTATCATAAGGTAAGGACCAGTGTGATGTAAGCTATTTAAGTCCTATCATAAGGTAAGTACAAGCTATTTAAGTCCTATCATAAGGTAAGTACAAGCTATTTAAGTCCTATCATAAGGTAAGTACAAGCTATTTAAGTCCTATCATAAGGTAAGTACAAGCTATTTAAGTCCTATCATAAGGTAAGTACAAGCTATTTAAGTCCTATCATAAGGTAAGGACCAGTGTAATGTAAGCTATTTAAGTCCTATCATAAGGTAAGTACAAGCTATTCAAGTCCTATCATAAGGTAAGGACCAGTGTAATGTAAGCTATTTAAGTCCTATCATAAGGTAAGGACCAGTGTAATGACAAGCTAATTAAGTCCTATCATAAGGTAAGTACAAGCTATTGAAGTCCTATCATAAGGTAAGGACCAGTGTAATGACAAGCTATTGAAGTCCTATCATAAGGTAAGGACCAGTGTAATGACAAGCTATTTATGTCCTATCATAAGGCAAGGACAAGTGTAATGTAAGCATTAGTCTCATAGTAGCAGTGTAATGTAAGCTATTGAAGTCCTATCATAAGGTAAGTACAAGTGTCATGACAAGCTATTGAAGTCCGCATCTTGTCATTCCTCTCTCGATTAATCTTTCACTGAACTTTTTTAGGAATTTCACAACTTGGCTGCTCTGAATTCATTAATCTTGTTTTGACTCGAGTGTATAAAATGTTACTGTGGATTAATTAGTCTGCAGATAAGAAGTACTAGTGTTATTAAATTAAAGACCACGGAATTGTTTATATTAATTGAACTATCCAAGATTTTTTTTATTTTGGTGCATGGTTCCTTTGAATTCAACAGTAAATGTGTGTTATGTTAATTGAGCTAATTTTAATTTTCACCTTTCATTCTTAAGTGGGAATTTGATCCGGCAACTCTCTCTCTCTCTCTCTCTCTCTCTCTCTCTCTCTCTCTGTGTCTTGTGAAAATTACTATTAATTTAAACAAGTCTATCTATCTATATATTCGTCTGTCTATTTGTCTATATATGTCTAGCTATCTATCTGTTGACCTATCTATGCATTTACTCATCTATCCATCTACCTATCTTCCCATATATATGTGGTTCTCTACCCTCCGTGGTGTAGTGGTCAGCGCACCTGGCTATGAATCTGCGGGCCCTGGTTAGAATCCCGGCCAGGGCAGTCGGCGATCAGCCCATCCAGCTGTTCATCCTTCCTTTCGAGGATGGTGGATAAATGGGTAACTGGGGAAACCTGGGGAAGGTAACTGTGGTAACCTGGATGTCACACTAGCCCTGTGTCCCGGGGTAACAGGCTGTCACCGACCACAGTAGGCTCAAGGGCTAATGCCACGGAGATGAGCACCGAGGCCACGCGCAACATAGCGTATACCCCCATCTTTACCTTCCCCTACCGCCTGTCTGTCTGTCTGTCCTCACGCTCCGTCGCCTACCACCCGTTGGAGTTTGATCATTTCCGGAGTAACATACATCCCCTTTAAAATGACTTCCTCCTCCTCCTCCTGGCCTTCCCACACCTCCCGCTCCTAACGCATCCAGGAGAGCAGAGCGGCAGGAGGCTCGCGGAGGAGGGAAGGGGACGTTAGGTTATGGATAAAAGGATACATCTCTTGGAAGAAGTCGAGGTGAGGCGGCTGTAGGATGTCCAACGCTGATAACACCTGGGGAGGAGAAGAAAGACAGTGTTAGAATATATATTATTATACTACTATAGTGTGTGTGGGTGTGTGTGTGTGTGTGTGGGTGGGTGGGTGGTGGTGTGGGTGGGTGGGTGGGTGGGTGGTGGGTGGGTGGGTGGGTGTGGTGGGTGTGTGGGTGGGTGGGTGGGTGGGTGGTGGGTGGGTGGGTGGGTGGGTGGGTGGGTGTGTGTGTGAGAGAGAGAGAGAGAGCGAGAGAGAGAGAGAGAGAGAGAGAGAGAGAGAGAGAGAGAGAGAGAGAGAGAGAGAGGAGAGAGAGAGAGAGACTTTATACAAAGAAATGCCAGTGATACAGATGCCAAAATTCATACAAGGTGATGAAGATAAAGAGGAAGGAAAAAAAGTACACAATGGCTAACAAAATGACCTCTCTCTCTCTCTCTCTCTCTCTCTCTCTCTCTCTCTCTCTCTCTCTCTCTCTCTCTCTCTCTCTCTCTAACACATAAAAACTGACACCACATTCAATCATTTACTAAACTCTTGAACGATATCAGAAGGACTTCCAATTAACACTCGTTTTT
>JACEEZ010004422.1:265000-292500 GCA_016584305.1 Chionoecetes opilio | reverse complement strand
AACGTTGGGAGTCCTTTATGCTGTTTTCTTCCAGATTTCCAACTACGTATCTGGTCGGCAATGTTTGTTTTCATGAATTCACAAACCAGCAAAGTTCTGGTAATTGGGCTATTATGTCCAGAAAAACGTTTACAATCCTCTTTCAAAGGTTTAAAACTTTAAATTTTGCTACAATGCAGACTGGAAACTTTACCGGCAAGTAATGATTTATTGGAAAAACAAAAAGTTGTGACAGTAACTCGTCCTTCGCTTCTCTGAAAATCCTCGGCGATGGTTTATCTGGATCACGGGATTCTGTTTATGCTATCCACTTACAAGCAGTGTTGACAGGTAAAAGACTGTCGCTTTTCGAGGACTGTCAATTTACTAAGACTTGCGCCACCTGATGGAGCCGCTTCCGCAGAAAACACTCTAGTCGCCACCTGCCCTAATGTCGCCAGCCGCCATATATTACGAAGTATAGCATCACTACTGCTGTGTATGTGCCACTGAAGATGATACACAGTAGTTTATATCATGACTGTATAATCTACCCTGTTTCAGTGTTGTTTTATGCTTTGTATCTGCAAGTATATACGGTTTCAAATTTCACTACTCGTTTTTTTCGCGCGACGACGACGGCGGGAGGACACTCAGTAAATAAACACTAATTGGCGACCTTATTGTTGGTCGCCACTCTGGTGATATTTTTGTAATTTGTTCATTTATAGCCATACTATGACACAGATGAAGACACAAAATGACACAGACTCTCCAGATAGCCCCTTCTAACTTTCCTGAAATCATGGATGTAGAAATGTAAGTATTAACGCCACCACACGTCTGTACATCGAAAAAAACGTTGTCCTGGCGACTTTAATGTTATCTACAGTAGGGATATCTGGCCGCCGTGGATATCCTGCACTGTGAAAACTGACGCAAAGTAATCGTTTAGTATGTTCGCTTATATCAGTGCCTCCGTGGTGTAGCGGCTAGTGCGCCTACCTACGAAACCACGGGCCCGGGTTCGAATCCGGGCCAGGGGAGTCGGCGGCCAGCCCAAACATCCTTTTCGGAGGGTATGGTACTAATAGGACGGAGATGACCGCCAACGGAGGCACGCACCCCGCTAGCTAAGCGACAGATACACCGCATCACTGCTTAATACCTTTATATCAACTTTAATCATTACGGGTTCGCCATTTTCGGTTTTCAGTGAACCCAACTGTTGATGTTGAAGGTGTTTTTCCTTCTGGTGTAACTCAAGGAATAGGTCGCGTATCTATAGTCTATTTTTTTTAACGAGGCAAAAATTCCGTTCTTTCCTAAGGTCCCATGCTTAAAATAATGCCTGTGTTTACCTGATAATAGGGTTAACTAAAATAAAATACAGTTGAAATTTAGAAGAAGCAGCAGTATTTCCTTCTCTTGGCATCCAATATCAATCAGTAAGCAGCAAGGGGGCAGGATTTTTCGCCTCGTAAAATAACAGTGTATCTAGGAATTCATTCACGGGTCTTCACAATGTGTCATACTCCCCGCCCCTCGCATGACTTTCGCCTCAGTGGTAAAAGTGCGCAATGCTCTTTGTTGTGAGAGGTGGTGGTGGTGGTGGTGGTGGTGGTGGTGGCGGTGGTGGTGGTGGTGGTGGTGGTGGCGGTAGGGTGGCGGTGGTGGTGGTGGTGGTGGGATGTGATGGTGGTGGTGGTGGTGGTGGTGGTGGTGCGGTGGTGGTGGTGGTGGTGATGGTGATGGTGATGGATGGTGGTGGTGGTTACAAAACATTCCTTAAATTGTCTTCAAGTTACGCAGCATCCCTTGGCAAGATTAGCAGTACCTTGCGAGCCCGTATTCTCTCTCTCTCTCTCTCTCTCTCTCTCTCTCTCTCTCTCTCTCTCTCTCTCTCTCTCTCTCTCTCTCTCATATATTTCTGTTCTGCATTATTTTCTCCCTATAATAAGCCTTTTTTCGGCTACACGGAAATATAAAACTGATCTGTACCGTCACTTCATTGTTACTTCGTGTCTTCCCATACTTATGTTTTCTTGTTATTGCAGCTTCGATTAAATTCTTCGAAGGCAATCTCATGTTCTGTTTTAGGATACACGTCAGAAGTTTAAGTAGTCTCTGTTTAAGGCTTAGATACACGGCAGAAGTTTAAGTAGTCTCTGTTTAAGGCTTAGATACACGTCAGAAGTTTAAGTAGTCTCTGTTTAAGGCTTAAATACACGTCAGAAGTTTAAGTAGTCTCTGTTAAAGGATACACGGCAGAAGTTTAAGTAGTCTCTGTTTAAGGCTTAGATACACGTCAGAAGTTTAAGTAGTCTCTGTTTAAGGCTTAGATACACGGCAGAAGTTTAAGTAGGCTCTGTTAAAGGCTTAGATACACGTCAGAAGTTTAAGTAGTCTCTGTTTAAGGATACACGTCAGAAGTTTAAGTAGTCTCTGTTTAAGGCTTAGATACACGGCAGAAGTTTAAGTAGTCTCTGTTTAAGGCTTAGATACACGTCAGAAGTTTAAGTAGTCTCTGTTTAAGGCTTAGATACACGTCAGAAGTTTAAGTAGTCTCTGTTTAAGGCTTAGATACACGTCAGAAGTTTAAGTAGTCTCTGTTTAAGGATACGCGGCAGAAGTTTAAGTAGTCTCTGTTTAAGGCTTAGATACACGTCAGAAGTTTAAGTAGTCTCTGTTTAAGGCTTAGATACACGTCAAAAGTTTAAGTAGTCTCTGTTTAAGGCTTAGATACACGTCAAAAGTTTAAGTAGTGTCTGTTTAAGGCTTAGATACACGTCAAAAGTTTAAGTAGTCTCTGTTTAAGCTTAGATACACGTCAAAGTTGTAAGTATTCTGTTTAAGGCTGTTAAATTACACTGGTCAAAATTAAGTATGTTCTGTTTTAAGGCTTAGATCTTCCGTTCAAAGTTTACGTAGTGTCTGCTTAGGCTTAGATACACGTCAGAAGTTTAAGTAGTCCTGTTAAGGTTAGATACCGTCAAAAGTTAGTATGTGTTAAGCTTAGCTAACACGTCAAAGTTAAGTAGTGTCTGTTAGGAGGCTTAGATACACGTCAGAAGGTTAGAGTAGTCTCTGTTTAGGTAGAATACACGTCAAAAGTTTAGAGTAGTCTTGTTTAAGTGCTTAGATACACGTCAGAAGTTTAAGTGTCTTGTTTAAGGCTTAGATACACGCGAGTGTAGTGTCTTGTTTAGAATACACGTAGAAGTTGTTTAAGTAGTCTCTGTTTAAAGATACCGTCAGAGTTTAAGTAGTTTGTTTTAAAATACGTCAGTGAAGTTTAAGTAGTCTTGTTTAAGATACACGTCAGAAGTTTAAGTGGTCTCATGTTAAAGATACACGAAAGTTTAGTAAGTCTCTGTTTAAAGATACACGTCAGAAGTTTGAAGTAGTCTCTTTAAAGATTACCGTTCAGAAGTTTAAGTAGTCTCTTTTAAAGATACACAGTCAGAAGTGTTAAGTTAGTCTCGTTTAAAGAACAGAACAGAAGTTGTAAAGTATTCTTGTTATAGGACTTAGATACACGAGAAGTTTAAGTAGAATCTGATGTTTAGGTACACGGCAGAAGTTTAAGTATTCGGTGTTAAAGATACACGTAGAGTTTAAGTAGTCTTGTTGAAGGCTTAGATACACGGCAGGAAGTTTAAGTAGTCTCGTTTAAAATTACCGGCCAGAAGGTTTAAGTAGTCTCTGTTTAAATTCCTTATACGAAGTTTAATGAAAAGTCAGATTGCCTCCGGTCTATTTGGTTAGGAAGTCATTCTCAGGCGTGTTAAAATTAGCACTGGGATAATAATAAGCTACTGTTCTTTTTCTGTCTCTCTCCTCGCACAACTGTAGCCTCTTCTTACGTCCTCTTTCACACTCCTACGATGTTAATATGATTGCTACAAGCTATCGGACTTACTAAATAGAAAACAATGAGCAGACGGAGAGAGCAGAGGAGAGCAGGAGGAGGAGAGCGAGGTCAGGCAGGAGAGGAGAGACGAGAGGAGAAAAACAAAAGACGTGTGGTTGTGGGGGGGGTGCATGTGTGTGTGTGTGTGGTGTGTGTGTGTCTGTGCCTGTGTATGTGTGTGTATGTGTATGTGTATGTGTATGTGTGTGTGTATGTGTATGTGTGTGTGTGTGTGTGTGTGTATGTGTGTATGTGTGCTGTGTGTGTGTGTGTGTGTGTGTGTGGTGTGTGTGTGGTGGTCTCTGTCTGTGTGTGTGTGTGTGTGTGTGTGTGTGTGTGTGTGTGTGGTGTGTGTGTGTGTGTGTGTGGTGTGTGTGTGTGTGTGTGTGTGTGTGTGTGTTGTGTGGTGTGTGTGTGTGCAATTCCTTATCAAGTGGTTGGGCAGTAAACTGACATCACTTTGGGGAATCTCTCTTACGTCACTCGGGTTGCAAGAATAACTCTACTAGCTTCCTGTTTGGGATGAAGCAAGGCTGTAACTCTTTCCTGATAGCAGTGACTGTAGTAATAATAAATAAAAAAGAAAAGAATAGAGCAAGATTTCTAGTTATTCTGAACGTTCAAATCTCGGAAGTTAAGGAGAATGAGTTTAGGTGAATCAGTATTTCCTTGGTGTTGCTTCCGAGAGGTTTGGGAAATGTCTTGTGAAGTGGGGCGGTGACGTGACTATTATTTCCCCACCTGGGTTTGTGAATACCTGCTTTTTCCTTACTACGTAGTGTTTGAAGAAGTAGAGCCTTGAGTCATGGGGTTAGGAAGTCTATATACATTCTCGCCGTTAGTCATGACTTCCTTGCATATGTACACGTGTGGTGAGCCTCCTGCAGACAACAACAGTAATTCAGCACTGCTTCTGTGACTGTCAGCATTCAACACGTCAGCAACCAAGACATAGCGTCGCACACACGCACACGCGCACACACACACACACACACACACACACACACACACACACACACACACACACACACACACACACACACACACACACACACGACCGCAGATAAAACAACAAAACAAGTCCTATTTATTCGTTTTTTCTGCATGGACAGCAAACTTAGCAACAAAGATAATCAAACCAACATGCATCGTTTGCTACAACAACAAAACAACAACCTTCACCACACCACCACCACCACCACTACTACCACCACCCTCACCACTACCACCACCACCCTCACCACTACCACCACCACCACCACCCTCACCACCACCACCACCACCACTACCACCACCATCACACCACCACCACCACCACCCTCACCACTACCACCACCACTCACCACTACCACCACCCTCACCACCACCACCACCACTACCACCACCATCACACCACCACCACCACCACCATCACCATCACCACCACCACCACCATCACCACCACCACCACCAGACCACCACTACTACCACAACCACCACTACTACCACAACCACCACACCACCACCACCACCAGACCACCACCACCACCACCACCACCACCACCACCAGACCACCACCACCACTACCACCAGACCACCACCACCACCACATCCTTGCCACACGCCGCTTCAGTATACAGTCAGTCGCTGGTAAGACGCATCCATTGATAACTGTTGTGTCCCTGGCAGCCACCGTCCTTAATGTCAGCTGACGAGGTTTAGTTGTTGAGGCAGCGAACATGACCACTAAGCGGCGTGGAGTTAAAGGGCGGGCGGGCGGGGGGTGGGGTTCTATTATTTTGTTCATATTGCAGCTGTGAGATTGAGATTTATATATAAGAAAGTAGGTTTAATGAACTTAATTTTGACCAAGTTTGAAGGAGATAGGAGCAGATTTTTTTTTTTTTTTTAAAGGGGAATGCATTTTTTTTCTCAAGCATAATATGATTGAATCGGAAAAATTACTTGACTCTAGCAATGCCTGCGGTTACAACAGGTCTTCCTATAATACATATATTGAAAAAACAGATTTCTTTTAACCCTAGACTGGTAAACACCCTCCTTAATTAAATAAAAGCTATTCGTCTTATAACTCTCCCAGTCTCCAGCATATACACACTCATGACACCGCGGCAAAGGGCTCTCCTCCTCCTCCTCCTCCTCCTCCTCCTCCTCTCCTCCTCCTCCTCCTCCTCCTCCTCCTCCTCCTCCTCCTCCTCCTCCTCCCTCCTCCTCCTCCTCCTCCTCCTCCTCCTCCTCCTCCTCCTCCTCCCTCCTCCTCTTCCTTCTTCTCCTCCTCCTCTAACTCTCCCAGTCTCCCTTCACAAATCTAAGCGCACACACACACACTACTAGACTGGTAAACACCCTCCTTAATTAAAAGCTATTCGTCTTATATATAACTCTCCCAGTCGCCCTTCACAAATCTTAGCATACACACACACTACTAATGCACCTATTTAACCATTCTCATCCCCCTCCCCGGCCTGTCACGCGCCGATATTACTTCACATCCTTAAGAGCTCTTCGTCTCATCAACTCGCCCAGCCTCCCACACAATCTTAGCACACACACACGCATACTCCGTCTCCCCCACACACTACATACTATTGCATCTCTTTAACTATTCTCATCTCCCGTCCCGGCCTGTGGTGCGCCCGTCTTGCTTCACATCGTCAAGCTTGTGTCGTCATCATCATTGGCCTTCCTCAGCACGCCAGCTCGGAGAGGCACGTGGCTCTTCCCTCGTTTTTTCTTCCTCCTCCGTGCATGCTTCCTCAACCCTTGCAGGACATGTGGCCAGGCATGTCTATAGCTAATGAGTGCAGTTTAGTTTAACTCTCTCTCTCTCTCTCTCTCTCTCTCTCTCTCTCTCTCCTGTCTCATTCCTCTCTCTCTCTTTATCTCTTCTCTTTACCTCCTCTTCTCCCTCCCTCTCTCTCTTGTTTATCTCTCTCTCTCTCTCTCTCTCTCTCCTCTCTCTCTCTCTCTCTCTCTTTATTCAGTCCTCATCTTCCAATCTCCCTTCTTCTCCCTCCTATTACTCACTTCTTTGGTTTAATTCTCTTCTTCTCCTCCTTCCTTCTTTGATTCTCTCTCTCTCTCTCTCTCTCTCTCTCTCTCTCTCTCTCTCTCTCTCTCTCTCTCTCTCTCTTCTCTTCTCTCTCTCTCTCTCTCATTTATACAGTCGACATGCATTGTGTTGAAAGACGTTTTTATCACTTTACTTAAAATTCGGACATGAATACCACAACAAATACTTGCAAAATATGAAGAAAAAAACCACTATTGTAATGTGATGTCCATGGTTAAGCTGTTTATCTTATCGTCAATCTTACTTTATGTTCTTATCACGTGCAGGAGTTTAATTGCACATGGTTCATAGTTACGAGAAGTGTTAATGTTGCGTCCATAAGTATATATGATAAGCTGTTATACTCTTGTTTTAAGTCTTCATCCTCGTTGTCGCTTATGAGCCAGAAGGAATCATTGAGGAGAAGTAATTGTTTGGTGATATTGTTGTTGTCTTGGAGTTTGTTCCCTTCACTAACACATTAAATTTTATGGTCCAGTTATATGACTCATCTGATTATCTCTCTCTCTCTCTCTCTCTCTCTCTCTTCTCTCTCTCTCTCTCTCTCTCTCTCTCTCTCTCTCTCTCTCTCTCTTCTTTCTCTCTTTCTCTCTCTCTCTCTCTCTCTCTCTCTCTCTTTCTCTTTCTTCTTCTTTCTCTCTCTCTCTCTCTCTTTCTCTTTTTTTCTCTCTCTCTCCCCCATGTTTTTGGTATTGTGTGTTTCATGTTCTTTCATATGTGTTGTGTTGTGTGTGTTGGTGTGTGTGTGTGTTGTAGTGTGTGTGTTGTGTATGTGTGTGTGTGTGTGTGTGTGTGTGTGTGTGTGTGTGTGTGTGTGTGTGTGTGTGTGTGTGTGTGTGTGTGTGTGTGTGTGTTATACCAGTAGGGAGCTTAGAACTCATAGGACCGATCTGTGGTCCGATGTGTGACTGTAAGACCTCACACACCACACACACCCTATCCCATTGCTCAAGGGGGATCAGTAAGTGCCGCTTTCGTCACGGGAAAACCTTAAGAGTATTGATCAGGCCTCGAACCTATGACCTCCTGGATTGTAAGGCGGAGATGTTATCCACTAAGCTGGCAAAGTGTCCCTGCATATACACACTCATGACACCGCGGCAAAGGGCTCTCCTCCTCCTCCTCTTCCTCCTCCTCTTCCTCCTCCCCTTCTCTACTCCTCCATACCATCTTCCCATCTTCCTTCCCTTGACACCTCGCTCGCCAGGAAATACCAAAATCGTTCACCCGAAGTCAGTGATCCAATTACCACGAAATCTAAATCCTCAGCAGAAAATTTGAAGCACGAATAAAAATGTAATGGGATGATCCTTAACTTGGCTAATAGCAAGAAAACACACACACACACACACACACACAACACTCACACACAGACACAGACACAGACACTCAACACACACACACACACACAACACACACTCAAAACTCTCACACACACACACACACACACACACACACACACACACACACAGACACAGACACTCAGCACTCACTCACTCACACTCACTCACTCACTCACTCACTCACACACACACACACACCACACACATACACACACACAGTAATTATGTATATATCTAAAATCGTAATGGGTTGCAATCAGTTTATATATATTTACGACTTAAAAATCTTCACGAGACGTTTATCTTATCGTTGCTGTACACCACCGCTATCTAATCGCCTCGTGTCCTGTGTGCAACGTTCTCGCAGGACTGAAACCTTCGCTCACAGGTGGAAACATTACTTCGCAGTCTGAATTCCATGTTTCCTTAACTTTGCTTTCTATTGTCCACCCTTTTTGTGTCCTGTAATATGTACATTGTTTATGTAAACACTCATCCGAAAACTTAAAAAAAATTCATTACTTCGCAGCCTGAATTTCATCTTTCTTATGTTTTCTTATCTTTTCCACCTCTTTCTGTGCCCTAACGAATGTGCCGTTTGCATTTTAGAAATTACTAACCCCTGTACGAGTTAGCAAAATTAAGTAAACACTCATCCAGAAACTAAATAAAAACATTACTTCGCAGGTTGAATTCCATCTTTCTGATCTTTCCTTTTCTTTTCCATCCCTTTCATGCCCCTAAAATATTAACGTTTGCATTTTATAAATTATTAACCGCTGTACCTGTTGGCGAAATCATGTGAACAGTCATCCAGAAACTAAAAAAACACAAGAAATGGATCGCCTGGTGGCCCTGGTTGGATCAGTAACGGGTCACGGGATGCGGGCCTCACCTTTAACCTTAACACTGCATTAAGCGACTTAGCAAGAAGGAGGTGTCGCGTAAATAGGTTGGCCTCATTCTGTCTGTCAGGGTTGAGGCGGCGAGGTAAGGCTGCAGGGTGCGTGAGTAAGCGACCAGCACCACAGGCGCTATTGGGGTCAATAGAGTGGCATGTGTGGGCGCTGAGGTTTAATGCGGGGTCTGTGAGGGGAGCTCTTGAGTCTTGGTCTGGAGTGGAGGCTTTCTTGGTTTGGTCTTTGGTGTTGCGAGGCTTTCTTGGTCATGTCTTGGTCTTGAGTGGGAGGCTTTGCTTGGTGTTGGTGGGAAGCTTTCTTGGTCTTGGTCTTGGTCTGAGAGGCTTTCTTGGTCATGGTCTTGGTCTTGGTGTGGGAGGCTTTCTTGGTGTTGGTGTGGGAAGCTTTCTTGGTCTTGGTCTGAGAGGCTTTCTTGGTCATGGTCTTGGTGTGGGAGGCTTGCTTGGTCTTGGTGTTGGTGTGGGAAGCTTTCTTGGTCTTGGTCCGAGAGGCTTTCTTGGTCATGGTCTTGGTCTTGGTGTGGGAGGCTTGCTTGGTATTGGTGTGGGAGGCTTGCTTGGTCTTGGTGTGGGTGTGGGAGGCTTGCTTGGTCTTGGTGTGGGTGGGGGAGGCTTTGCTTGGTCTTGGTGTTGGTGTTGGAAGCTTTCTTGGTCTTGGTGTGGGAGGCTTGCTTGGTATTGGTGTGGGAGGCTTGCTTGGTCTTGGTGTGGGTGTGGGAGGCTTGCTTGGTCTTGGTGTTGGTGTGGGAAGCTTTCTTGGTCTTGGTCTGAGAGGCTTTCTTGGTCATGGTCTTGGTCTTGGTGTGGGAGGCTTGCTTGATCTTGGTCTTGGTGTGGGAGGCTTGCTTGGTATTGGTCTTGGTGTAGGAGGCTTGCTTGGTCTTGGTGTGGGAGGCTTTCTTGGTCTTGGTCTTGCTGTGGGAGGCTTCTGTCCCGTCTTCAGGCAGGTACCTACCGACACTCTCCCTCATACAGTTTCCTTATCCGTAGAGGTTACCTAGAACTAGGAGAAGTGTAGATCCGTGGAGGCAGGGAGAGGCAGGCAGGGTACAGGGGTGAGGAGTGAAGGGTCGAGGTGGTAGGTAAGGATAAGAGGGACTTCAGAAAGGGCTGGATATCTATCTAAAGGTGTTCCTGGCATAATGATTAACCTCTATTAGAGATTCGCTACATGTTAAGGCACACTCAGGATTCGCTACATGTTAAGGCACACTCAGGATTCGCTACATGTTAAGGGACACTCAGGATTCGCTACATGTTAAGGGACACTCAGGATTCGCTACATGTTAAGGCACACTCAGGATTCGCTACATGTTAAGGGACACTCAGGATTCGCTACATGTTAAGGCACACTCAGGATTCGCTACATGTCATGTAATGTAAGGACACTCAGGATTCGCTACATGTTAAGGGACACTCAGGATTCGCTACATGTTAAGGGACACTCAGGATTCGCTACATGTTAAGGGACACTCAGGATTCGCTACATGTTAAGGGACACTCAGGATTCGCTACATGTTAAGGGACACTCAGGATTCGCTACATGTTAAGGGACACTCAGGATTCGCTACATGTTAAGGGACACTCAGGATTCGCTACATGTTAAGGGACACTCAGGATTCGCTACATGTTAAGGGACACTCAGATCTACTAAAACCCTGCTTGAGGTGGGTTCATAGCTCGCCTTGGTTATTGTTATGAGACGCGTGACGATGGGGACACGTGAGCTGTGTTGCTAGGTATTGTATGTCTGCTTGAGGTGTCTAGTGTCCGGAGTGAAGGTTGGACAGCTGACATTCCAAAGCCTTAGAGTTGAGTTAGGTTAGATCGATGGAATTATTAGATTAGCTAGATTAGACCCCAAACAAACTTTAAAGGTTTTGTGACATCCACAAACGACTGTCACTACGTCACGGACCATCTGGTTGGTACATGTTAACGGGCAATCAGATCTACTTTATACACGTCAGATTGAATACCACTGCTTGAGGTGGTTGTTGCTCGCTTTTGTTCTGTTTTGAGCCGGTGCGATGTGTACAGTGAGCTGGGTTGCGTACTTGTAATTTCTCTTGAGGGATCTTAATGTCCGATGTAAGGTTTCATCTAGCGGGAGATTCCAAAGCCTTAGAATTGACTTTAAGTTGATCATGTGAATATTAAATAGCAGATTAAGGGCCAAGACAAACTGATAAGGATTTTGTGACACACCCACACCGAGCTGTCTCCCTCCTCGTCCGCTTCGGCCATACAGGTTTGGTGATGCATGTAGAGCAGCGGACGAGCAATACAGCACTGGCGTTTTCACGACCTTGGACATTACCATCTGGTTGTTGTAGGGCGTTGCTTGTTTTGTTTTTGGGGTTTTGTTTCCTCCATATGCGCTTAAGGCCGTGGGTGAATGTCGGGGTGGATGGAGGCCCTGGAAGTTCCTTGAGGACTGTGTAATGTTCTCCTCAGCCCGTGATTTAAACCAACCCAGATTGTTATAGTGAGCCTATCTTAGAACTCATACACCACCCTACTCCTACCTAACACTTCGCAATACGAAGTAACAACCTATTGCTAAACACCACCCAAACTGTGTCTTCTTAGCACACTGTCACCCCGTACCAGAAAGATTTGATTTTCCTATCACCACGTCGTAACCACAGAACGCCCACCGAGACCTAACCAACCGCACTCCATCCTCCCGTAGTTATTAAAATGCCTAAGGATCACCTTAATCTAACCTAACTGTAACTTCCTTCATCACTGTATACTGTAACTAACATGAAAACCCCAATACAATACTGCATTTACACACCGTCGTTAAACCCATCACTGAACATCATAATCAGTTAACAGGCCAAACACACGTAAGCACTCACAACAGCGCAACACCGACCCTGACCTCCTCCTTCGCTCCTGTACACCCCCGGGTTTAACAGGTTGCGGTGCACCACCTAAGCTAACCTAACTAAACACTTCCATAGTGAGCCACACCGCTTGTCACACCAAACCTGGACACACATTCAGCATCTGCCTTGGCACGGCGCTGTCCTAAGCGAAATTGCTAACCCCTAACTACTAGCACTTACTATACCCCGTCCTTTTGCTATACACCACCTATGCCTTAAACCTAACACTTGTGAATCGAGTAGTGAGCCACATGAAACACTCCCAAATAACTAACTACATTTTTACACATTTCCTAGAACCATAATCTAAACCTAACCTAACATTTCCTATACACCACCGTAACCTAACCTAACACTTGCTAACACCACCCTAACCTAACCTAACCTAACACTTGCTAAACACCACCCTAACCTAACCTAACCTAACACTTCCTATACACCACCGTAACCTAACCTAACACTTGCTAAACACCACCCTAACCTAACCTAATCTAGCACTTCCTATACCCCACCCTACACACCTCACAACACTCTACTTGTTCCACTGTAACCGGAAAGAAAGTATCAAGAAAAAAAAGTGATGGCGACAAGTTAGGTTTAGGGTTAGATATTGTCACCTTACTTCCGATACTTGTTTCTTGTCACTTTCTATCCTATTTCATCTTTTTGACACTGTTCAGGCACGACACTCAAGGTAAAGCCGATCCATGTGAGGTTTAGTTATCGAGTTGTCCTCATTACATCAAAACCATGGCTGGCTTACTTTAAAACCTTGCTGGCTTACTTTAAAACCTTGTGGCTTACTCTAAAACCTTGCCTGGCTTACTTTAAAACCTTGCCTGGCTTACTTTAAAACCTTGGCTGGCTTACTTTAAAACCTTGCCTGGCTTACTTTAAAACCTTGCCTGGCTTACTTTAAAACCTTGGCTGGCTTACTTTAAAACCATGCTAGCTTACTTTAAAACCTTGCCTGGCTTACTTTAAAACCTTGGCTGGCTTTAACACCTCAACACCTTGGCCGGCAGGTGGGCGTGCAAATGGGCGTGCAAGTGGGCGTGCAGGATGATGGGTTTCCTTCGCGTCACGCCGAGGAGCCTTGATTGGTGACATTTAGGTTTGGGGCCACGGTGACTATTGTGCTGAAGGGACGCAAACCTTCACAAGAAACGTTTGTAGATCACGATTGTCACCCTGGAGTCATGCTTTACACACTGGTCTGTGCCCTTGTGAGAAGAGTTAATCACACTATTAAAAATTTCTTCCATACCATTCTTTAAATCCACCATCTCGTCATTATCCGAATCTTCAACTTTTCAATACCTCTTCTCCCTTCCTATATTTAACAGATACATAACAGATAACATAATAGATACCATTATTAAAGACTGTTTCGATACCATGCTGTTTCCTTAAATCCGTAATCTTGTTATTATCCGAATCTTCCACTTTTTGTCCAAGCGAACGAAGCGAGCTTGGACACCTATTTCAGCCGAATTCATTCTTTGGTACTAAATAGATTGGTGAATCTGTCATATAGGCTTGTAAAATGTTTACTCCACGAATGGGGGCAAGGTCTAGAGTGCATATTGGCTTGTAAAATGTTTACTTCACGAATGGGGGCAAGGTCTAGAGTGCATATTGGCTTGTAAAATGTTTACTTCACGAATGGGGGCAAGGTCTAGAGTGCATATTGGCTTGTAAAATGTTTACTTCACGAATGGGGGCAAGGTCTAGAGTGCATATAGGCTTGTAAAATGTTTACTTCACGAATGGGGGCAAGGTCTAGAGTGCATATTGGCTTGTAAAATGTTTACTCACGAATGGGGGCAGGTCTAGAGTCATATTGGCTTGTAAAATGTTTACTTCACGAATGGGGGCAAGGTCTAGAGTGCATATAGGCTTGTAAAATGTTTACTCCACGAATGGGGGCAAGGTCTAGAGTGCATATTGGCTTGTAAAATGTTTACTCCACGAATGGGGGCAAGGTCTAGAGTACATATAGGCTTGTAAAATGTTTACTCCACGAATGGGGGCAAGGTCTAGAGTGCATATAGGCTTGTAAAATGTTTACTCTCAGGTTGTAATAGAAGTATTTTAAGGTGAGGGTATTTAAAAAGTTGACTTTTGCCTGTGCGAGCTTGGACACGTTCCACATCTTTAGTGTGGACGTCTATTTCCTAGTCTGTAACCCGTTTTTCCTTCTTCGTATATTTAACTACACCGCCGCGGGTCCCTAGCCTCCACACTCTCTAGTCACTCTCTCTATCATCCTCCAGCTCTCGTCTTCATCTAGACGTAGAACACTCACTAAGCGGTTCAATGAATAAAAAAAAACTGTTATTGCAAATTAGACTTCAAGCAACAAGAATGCAAATAACGTCATCCGTTCACACCATACAGACTTAATCAATGTTTTCATGATTCCAAAACAAACAAAACAACGTGTCATCCTATACGTAGACCACTCACTAAGGGGTTCAAAGTATTAAAAAAAACTAGTACATTATACACCAAGCAACCACTACCTACATAAAGCAATGACTTCACACATGCACACTTAAAGACTTAATCAATGTTTTCATGATTCTGATTAAACAAAGACTCTCATAAACATCTTTTTTTTTTTATATATATATAGTTAGCGAGTCATCTTTTTTTTTATATATATAGTTAGCGAGTCATCTTTTTTTTTTTTTTATATATATAGTTAGCGTGTCATCTTTTTTTTTTATATATATAGTTAGCGAGTCATCTTTTTTTTTATATATATAGTTAGTCATCTTTTTTTTTATATATATAGTTAGCGAGTCATCTTTTTTTTTATATATATAGTTAGCGAGTCATCTTTTTTTTTTATATATATATAGTTAGCGAGTCATCTTTTTTTTTATATATATATAGTTAGCGAGTCATCTTTTTTTTTTTATATATATAGTTAGCGTGTCATTTTTTTTTTTTTATATATATAGTTAGCGAGTCATCTTTTTTTTTTATATATATAGTTAGCGAGTCACTAGCCTCCACAACACTGCCTTGCCCTGTAGCCTAACCCCCCCCCCCCCACACACACACACAGCCCCCAAGGTTTCCAGCTTATTTATGCAGCAGGTCTTCCCGGACGCGCCGCCTAAACCTGTCTGCCGCCAAATAGGTTTTCAAGGAGTTGTTGTTTTTCCTTCCGATCTTCATTTTTTTTTTCTTTCCTCACAAATCCCACAGTTGTTTGTAAAATCGTCTGTTCTTCTGCTCTCTCTCTCTCTCTCTCTCTCTCTCTCTCTCTCTCTCTCTCTCTCTCTCTCAAGTTCGTCCTGGCGTGGTGGCGCTTTGTATAGTCTTGTAGTCTTGTACCAACCTTGTAGTTGGTATTTGCAGTGTCTAGATAGGATCGAAGTATCTTATCTCTCTCTCTCTCAAGTTCGTCCTGGCGTGGTGGCGCTTTGTATAGTCAATAACCTTGTAGTTGGTATTTGCAAAGTGTCTAGATAGGATCGAAGTATCCTCTCTCTCTCTCTCTCTCTCTCTCTCTCTCAAGTTCGTCCTGGCGTGGTGGCGCTTTGTATAGTCAATAACCTTGTAGTTGGTACTTGCAAAGTGTCTAGATAGGATCGAAGTATCTTATCTCTCTCTCTCTCAAGTTCGTCCTGGCGTGGTGGCGCTTTGTATAGTCAATAACCTTGTAGTTGGTACTTGCAAAGTGTCTAGATAGGATCGAATATCTTATCTCTCTCTCTCTCTCTCTCTCTCTCTCTCTCTCTCTCTCTCTCTCTCTCTCTCTCTCTCTCTCTCTCTCTCTCTCAAGTTCGTCCTGGCGTGGTGGCGCTTTGTAGAGTCAATAACCTTGTAGTTGGTACTTGCAAAGTGTCTAGATAGGATCGAATATCTTATATCTCTCTCTCTCTCTCTCTCTCTCTTACAAGTAGTTAAAGAATAGTTGGGATGAAAAAACCCTGCCATGTCAAGGTATTAAAGAGGCTGTTGCTAATCATAATTCCTTTGTAATCCTTTATAGCTCTCTACTCTTTCTTTTACTAATACAAGAAGTAAAAAAATAGAGTTATGATTAAAAAAAATAACTACCATGTCAGGACTATTAATTAAGAGTTTACTGCTGTTCATAATTCCTTTGTCATCCTTTATAGTCGACCTTTCCCTTTAAAACTCATCTTCCTTTCACTAATAAAAAGTAAAAAAAATAATTATGATAAGACCCAAACCACCATGTCAGGATGTAAGAGGTTGTTGCTACCTATAATTCCTTTGTCATCCTATATCATTTTCCTCCTTTTCTTTGCACTTAATACGAAAAGTTAAAAAAATTAGTTATGATTAAAAAAAACTGCCATGTCAAGAGGTTACTGCTGTTCATATTCCTTTGTCATCATGTACAGTGCTCTTTTTCCTCCTAGCACCGTCCTCATCATCACCCTTAGCGACACCCCCCCCTCCCCCTACACTACCATCCCCCCCCCCACACCACTACCCTATCCCCTTTCCCCAACCACTACTATCTTTCCCCTCCCCACCACTACCCCTTACCCCCACCACTAGCCTTCCCCCCACCACTACACCACCCCTAACACACGCCACTTCATCAGAACACGATCGTAAAGCCAGCAACTTGTTCAGAATTATTAGACTTATCACAAAGAAAAATTAATATCACGCCAAATTATTCCTTTGTGTTCTCTCTCTCTCTCTCTCTCTCTCTCTCTCTCTCTCTCTCCTCTTCTCTCTCTCTCTCTCTCTCTCTTCTCTCTCTCTCTCTCTCTCCTTGATTTGTTACAATGGGAACATATTTTGGTTTCCCATCGCGAGTTTCACACAGCAATTTGCGTCGCCAACAAGTCCTTGAGTGTGCCAGGGAGGACGTAGCTCGTTTAAAAAGTAGTAGTAGTAGTAGTAGTAGAGTAGGTAGTAAGAGTAGTGGTAGTGGTAGTGGTAGTATTAGTAGTAGAAGTAGAAGCAGTAGTTTAAGTAGTTTAAGTAGTAGTAGTAGTAGCAGTAAAAGTAGTAATAGTAGTAGTAGTAGTAGTAGTAGCAATAAAAGTAGTAGTTGTAGTAGTAGCTGAAGTAGTAGTAGTAGCAGTAAAAGTAGTAGTAGTAGTAGTAGTAGTAAGTTAGTAGAGAATAAAAGTAGTAGAGTAGTAGTAGTAGTAGTAGTACTGAGTAAGTGAGTAGTAGTAGTAGCAGTAAAAGTAGTAGTAGTAGTAGTAGTAGTAGTAGTAGTAGTAGTAGTAGTAAAAGTAGTAGTTGTAGTAGTAGCTGAAGTAGTAGTAGTAGTTGTAGAAGTAGTAGTAGTAGAAGTAGTGGTAGTAGTAGTAGTAGTAGTAGTAGTAGTAGTAGTAGTTGTAGAAGTAGTAGTAGTAGTAGTAGTAGTAGTAGTAGTAGTAGTAGTAGCAGTAAAAGTAGAAGTAGTTGTAGTAGTAGTAGTAGTAGTAGTAAAAGTAGTAGTAGTAGTAAAAGTAGAAATAGTTGTAGTAGTAGTAGCTGAAGTAGTAGTAGTAGTAGTAGAAGTTGTAGTAGTAGAAGTAGTAGTAGTAGAAGTAGTAGAAGTAGTACTAGTAGAAGTTATAGTAGCAGTAGTAGTAGTAGTAGTAGTAGTAGTAGTAGTAGTAGTAGTAGTAGTAGTAGTAGTAGTAGTAGTAGTAGTAGTAGTAGTAGTAGTAGTAGTAGCAGTAGTAGTAGTAGTAGTAGTAGTAGTAGTAGCAGTAGTAGTAGTAGTAGTAGTAGTAGTAGTAGTAGTAGTAGTAGTAGTAGTAGTAGTAGTAGTAGTAGTAGTAGTAGTAGTAGTAGTAGTAGTAGTAGTAGTAGTAGTAGCAAAAAAGAAAATAATAATTGTAATACGCTGCAGTTTAATCTGTTTTCTATGCTTCGATCATTCACGCTTGTACTTTGATATCACCGATGCACAGAAACCAAAGAGAATACATCAGTGTATTCTCTCTTTCCTTTTCCTTGTAAGCTAACGAGTAACTTTTGTTTATCAAGACTTCTAGGTTCAATCATAAGACATACTACCACTACTACTACAACAGCAACTACTACTATTACTACAACTACTACTATTACCACTACTACATCTACTACTACTACACATTATATCAACATCAAGTAACCTATGACAAAGTTGCTATGTAAAAAGGCGACCTACTTCTCAACATCCAGTAAAAAAAAAAATAGGGGCGAGAGAGCGTACGCATGACTTTCTACCTTTGTTTTGGCGCAGCGAGCGATGAAGCACACGGTCAGATACGCCGCGCAGCCCTAACTTTCGCCTCCTTCGCGGGAAATAGTGCGCAATGCTCTTTGTTGCTGTAGGGGGAAGGGGTGGGGGGGAGGGGGAAGGGTAGTGGTGGGGGGGGAGTAGGGTAGTGGTGGGGTAGTAGTGGTTGGGGTTTAGGGGTTAGGGTAGTGTAGTGGTTGAGGCGAAAGGGTAGTAGGTAGAGGAGAGGGGGAGGGTGGTGGTGGTGGTTAGGGGAAGGGTAGTGGTGGGATAGGGGTAGTGGTGGTGGGGGAGGGTAGTGGAGGGGGGGGGAAGGGTAGTGGTTGGGGGGGAGGGTAGTGTTTGGGGAGGGTAGTGGTGGTGGGGGTAAGTGTAGAACTAGAAAGGGTAGTGGTTGGGAGGGGGGGAGGGTAGTGGTTGGGAGGGGGGGAGGGTAGTGGTTGGGAGGGGGGGAGGGTAGTGGTGTGGGGGGAGGGTAGTGGTGAGGGGAGGGGGGGGAAGGGTAGTAGTGTGGTGGGAACAAAACGTTACTTTAACTGTAGCCACGTTACACTGCATCACCTAGCAAGATTATAACAGTATAGTGACTACACGTGCACTCTCTCTCTCTCTCTCCTCTCTCTCTCTCTCCTCTCTCTCTCTCTCTTCTCTCATGCCTTCCCTGTCATCGTGTGTCAAAGGTGCTACTGATAAGCCCATGACATGACGTTATATACTTGTTACTGTAATCTTTGGGCAGAGTTACATACACGATTTGAAAAAGGATATATTATTAAACTAACAGAAGATTGCCCCCATGAGTCTACGTGGGTGTATTCATCTAGTTGTATTCATCTAGTTGTATTTTACAGGGCCTGAACAATGCTCGTGGCCCCGTTTCCATATCAAAAAAAAATTATCATTCATCCTTAGTGCTTTGTGTTGGCCGAAGCCACCACCCCGGAGAGCAGGTCACAAATCCCGGCTAACACCCGGTACCCATTCACTGCTGGGTGGACAGGGGCTCGGGTTTTAAGGAAACAACCCATCTGTTTCCGCTCCGCCGGGGATCGAACCCGGGACTTCTCGGTTGTGAACCAAGCGTGCTAACCACTACACTACGGAGTACCCAAGTGTGTGTGTGTGTGTGTGTGTGTTGTGTGTGTGTGTGTGTGTGTGTGTGTGTGTGGTTGTGTGTGTGTGTGTGTGTGTGGTGTGTGTGTGTGTGTGTGTGTGTGTGTGTGTGTGTGTGTGTGTGTGTGTGTGTGTGTGTGTGTGTGTGTGTGTGTGTGTGTATTTCTCTCGCTTCCAGTATAAGATAAGATAAGATACTTTGATCCTATCTAGACACTTTGCAAGTACCAACTACAAGGTTATTGACTATACAAAGCGCCACCACGCCAGGACGAACTTGGTGGGCTCGAACCGCGGACCGAATGCAGGGACTCGGCACGCGAGTCCGTGACTCTACCAACCGCACCACCCTGGCGGGTTTCCAGTATAAAGTGGGAAAAAAAAGGCAGATATGATGACTATAGAAGTAAAAGAATCAGAAGAACATAAGAAAATAAGGAAGCTACAAGAGGCTGTGAGACCTACACGTGGTAGTTCCTGTACACAATAGTAACAGTAGTACAGCTAAGTATTAATTATCCGACCTTGGGGGGACCGAAGGTAGGTCGGATAATTGGAATAGTCGGATGTTCGGATATCACAGTAACCATAAACGTAAGGACAAAATGGTATAGAACATAAAAGATGCAGCTCTTGAAGGCCGATCCAGTGGTATACGCGAAAGTAAAATTCATGCATAAATAAAGCCACGAATCAATGTTTTCTATAAACTAAAAAAAACTAAGTAAAATAAATGGCCAAAACAAGACACAATGTGGTGGTGAAAAAAGTCGGTTGTTTGGACAAGTCGGATGTTTGGAGGTCGGATGTTGGGAATTTGGCTATAACATCAAATACTAGCCAAACAACCCTTCACTGCAACTACAGGTCTTCCCCGACTTACGCACACAATGGGTTCGTAACTCGACACGTACGTAAGTAGAACACCAGTCTTGGCTAACATGTAGTGACAGCCAGTAATGACACCATGGCATTAAGCTCTTGAGACCCAGATTATGATTTCTATTGTAATTTGCCAACCATTAGACGATTTTTAATTAATATAAGTAATATTTTATAGATATGACCTGTTTAGTATCCTTGTCGACTAACTAATTCGGTATATTCAGTTACATTTCGTAATTTTATGGCTAACAACATGGCTCGACGATTTTTTATAGCCAAGGAAAGATCTGGGCGTGAAGGGGTTAACTTATGCCAGCGACGTGAGGCCCTGACACGGTACTGTAACGCCAGCCAGTAGTACAGTGAGTACAGTAGTAGTGGACGCCAGGTAGTACAGTGAGGTACATGAAGCAGGCAGCGGGAGGCAATGAGACTCGTGTGTTAGCCAGGGACGCGGGGCCGTGCAGGAGGGAGGGATAAATGGGAAGGTAATGGTGGGAAGCAAGATTATATATAGCTGTTATCAACTATTTGCTTTAGTACCTAAGTTCATTCCCTCGTCTATATATTATGATGTAGTTTTTTCTTGTATGCCTTCGGGTGAGAATAAAATTATTATTAGTAGTATAGTAGTAGTAGTAGTATTATTACATACTTCTAAAAACAATGGAAAAAAATCCTCACCACAGAACCGTGACCATGCATAGGAAACGGAGCATAGAAGATGTGGTCTGTGCGCGTTAATTCAAGACTGGCGACCTGTTTTGGAGCGAGGCTGACCTCCACACTTCCGCTGACGTCACGCACACCAAAGATAAATTTCAGTTTAGCCGTGGAGGGACCTTTTGTAAGTCGATTGCTCTTGGTGTTGAGTGTCTAGTGTAAGGCTTCGAGGCTAATGCGGAGAGGCGACAAGTTATACAAGTTTTACAAGTTTATTGAGAAAAGAGTTTAGGTGGAGTTTACAATGAGGTGGAGGAACAAGTGATACATAGAAAGAAAATTACAAATACAGAGAACAGTACACAGTTGGTGGACAGGCGAGGCTCCACCAGACAGCCGCTGTAGGGAAAAACTTAAGACTGATGAAGCAAGGCAGTGGAGTGAGACAGCTAGACAGAGTGAAGCAACGGAACACAGCAAAGTAAAAGTGAGCCATGGATACTAGGTGAAGCGTTAAAGAGAGAGAGAGAGAGAAGAGAAGAGAAGAGAAGAGAAGAGAAGAGAAGAGAAGAGAAGAGAAGAGAAGAGAAGAGAAGAGAAGAGAGAGAGAGAGAGAGAGAGAGAGAGAGAGAGAGAGAGAGAGGAGAGAGAGAGAGAGAGAGAGAGAGAGAGAGAGAGAGAGAGAGAGAGAGAGAGAGAGAGAAGAGAGGAGAGAGAGAGAGAGAGAGAGAGAAGAGAGAGAAGAGAAGAGAGAAGAGAAGAGAGAGAAGAGAGAGAAGAGAAGAGAGAGAGAGAAGAGAAGAGAGAGAGAAGAGAAGAGGAGAGAGAGAGAGAGAGAGAGAGAGAGAGAGAGAGAGAGAGAGAGAGAGAGAGAGCAATGTAAACAGACTGAACACGGTAAAGTAAAAGTGGGATATTGACACAAGGTAAAGCAGTAAGGCAGAAAACTGAAACAGCCGTGAAACAGAACAGCAGGGAGAGGGAAATGATGGAGAAAAACACCATGCTAACATTTGAGAAGAACAAAGTAGGAATATATGAAGCTAATGTAACACGCTGAGGCAGTGAGGCAGAAGAGAGGCACAGCGAGGCAACAGCATGAAGCACCAGTGAAGCAACGTTACATACAAAGGAATTACAATGGAAACAAACACCAGCGACACAAAAGAATGAGCAGCCGCCATAAAAACAAGGAGACACAAAGAACGGCACATCAGAAAGACCTGAATCGACAAGAAAGAGATAGCGATTGGCAGACACGCGAAGGAAGAATCCGCGAAGAGAGAAAAAAACTGAGACTTGACAAATAGAGGACAGCTTTATAGAGTGGTGACTACTGCTGCTACTACTTACTACTACTACTACTACTACTACTACTACTACTACTACTGCTGCTACTACTACTACTACTACTATTATACTACTACTACTACTATTACAGGCACTTACATTACATTACACAAGGAAGAATCAGCGAAGAGAAAAAACTGAAAGGGAGTGATAGCTTTCTAGTGTGTGTTGACTACTACTACTACTACTACTACTACTACTACTACTACTTCTACAGGTACTTACATTCTCGTGCTTGAAGAAACACAGCATCCGCAGCTCCCTGAAGACACGTTTGCTGGACACAAGGGTCTGGAACACGTTGGGCATCTTCTTCAGCGCCACCCGCCGCCCATCGCGAGGGTCCGTCACCGCCCTGCAACACAGACAACACCAACGTTACTTTGTGTACACCACCCAAAACATCAACGTTACTTTGTATACACCACCCAAAACATCAACGTCACTTGCGTACACCACCCAAAACAACGATGAACAACATCACGTACTAAACATCCAACACATTCCCATCCACCATCCACTGTTACCATCACTTTTGTTTTCCTCTTTAGCAACACCTACCTACAAGTCAGCACCTTCTACTACAAGTCATCACCACCACCATAACCTGATGTAACCATGATGACGTCTTACCCTCCCAGTACCCGTCACCACCACCACCTTCAAAGCAAGAATTATCGAGCACCTTAACCAACACACCATCACACCACCATCATCACCATTCACCACCACACAAGTAAATATGGAAAGCCAGAGAAAACAAACGAGAATAAAACACGTATACAACCATTTCATTTTCCCTCACAGCCATCGTAACTTCAACAAAGACATTACTATAAACTGTGAAATTGCGTAAAGAAGACCCATTCAACCATAACCTTCACCTTAAACACCCTAAAAGGATAACACTCTATTTTCATACTTCAAGCAGCGACTGTAGCGTAAAAACAGTCGCCTTTAACAACGCACAAACATAACCTTTCGTGAATATTAAACCACATGCCACCGAAGCAAGTGTGTGGACATAAATATCGTTGCTCCTTTAATCCGCCATAACCGAGTATGTCCATCTGTATCATAGTTTTCATAGCTACTCAAATTTCTAGTCTGTTTATACCGTCTTTCTGTATAGCGGGGGCATATTGCAAGCGCTCTCTCTCTCTCTCTTCTCTCAAACACATCTCCATATAAAGAATACGACAGACGCAGAGAAAATAATAAAAATAGAAATATAAAAAACAAGTGTAGTACCTCTCTCTCTCTCTCTCTCTCTCTCTCTCTCTCTCTCAACACATCTGCATATAAAGAATACGACAGACGCAGAGAAAAAATAAATAATAAAATATAAAAAACAAGTGTAGTACCTCTCCTTCGCCTCTTCTCTCTCTATACTGTCATCTGCTCTCAGCCTCCTCTCTCCTCTCTCTCCTCTCTCCAAACCATCTGCTATAGATAGACAGACGCAGAGAAATAAATATATTTCTTTCTATACATTTCATTTCGCATGTAGTAAGCTACCTGTACGACACTAGTTTGTGAAGGAATACTATAGGAAGGCTGTGCATCATGACTCAGCAAGCCCATCACACAAACCCCCGCGTGAGCAAGCACATCCCAAGCCGCTTCTCTTTATGCACTGCGGTAAAGTTCCCTTCTTACTTTATTCTCGGCATTTTTGTAACACCTCAAATAGGGTATATAGGCGAATTGTTACATCGCACCATCACTACCCTTTTGAAACCCTATGTCCAGGCTGGAGGGTAGATGCTGCCGATTATACCCTTTATCTACCCTTTTTAGACGAGAGGGATGCAAAAGGGTATATTTGCGTCGATCCGAAAGGGTAGATTTGTAAGGGTAGAAAAAGGGTAGCAGTATTTCATCACTACAAATACCCTTTTTCTACCCTTTTTTTCTAAGAGTGTACATGTCCATCCTTGCCTTTACCCTGTCACATATATAGAAAAACAAACTAGAAACTCCTCGCGTGCTTTCGTAAGGAGTGGGTCAAGTTTTGGTCATGTTTTTGGTGGTTCGGAAAGATGTCTGGAGTGACGCCTCCTCGCCTCGCCTCTACTCCAATCTTGTTGTTGCTTTAGCAGGGCCCGTATTAGGCGCCCCGCTGCCCACTGTGTTGTGTTGTCCCGCCTCTGTGTGGACTGATGAAGACCATGGAGGATAAAGGGTGGAGAGGCCCTCAGCACCGCGATTTGAAGCCCGAGAAGCGTCACAGCGGCCAGTGGTTCAGGTCAGGAGCAGTTGCCAGTTAGCATAAATTGCCCCAGAGTTTGATATTTCCGTAAATAGGGGGAGGGAAGGAGAGGAGGGGGTGCTAATTCATGTATAGGGGGGGGGGAGGGGAGGAGGGGGTGCTAATTCATGTATAGGGGGAGGAAGGGGAGGAGGGGGTGCTAATTCATATAGGGGAGGGGAGGGAAGGTAGGGGTTGCCTCTTTCTTAACTCCTTGAGGTCCAGAACGTAATTTTCATTGTAATATAACCACCATTCGACGATTTAAGAGTTTGATATTTCCGTAGATACAAACCTACTGTGTCCTGTGGTGGGTGGGTACACACTTACCATTGAGCTTACTGCTTCATGTTATTTACATGGTAGACAACAATTCTAATATTTATAATAACGACAACACCTGCCCTGCCCTGACCCAATATGGCGGCCGAGGGCTCCCATGGGACTCCTAAACCTTCACTTCTCAGCCCAGCGCACACGGCTGAGGGCCTCTCCACCCTTTATACCTCCATGGACGATGGTGGTACACATAGCTTGCAACACACCCACATACAGTAACGTGATGGTGTCCGCAACGCTACAGTCACTACACACACCTCACTTTCCTTCACACACTAACTATAACCTCAAAAAAAACGTTTATCTGACCTTCTCTCGCTGATTTACGAGTAGTTAATCACCCTGAGACTAAGTACAGGATACGAAAAATAAGGGATTAGTCATTACAAGCATCTCCTCTTTACACACGACTTGTAGACTTGTGATCCTCGTCTGCAATGCCGCATCATGCACGCCTCTGTCCCTCATTAAACACAGCTTTCATCCTCGCGACCTCGTCCTTCCTTCCACCTCCTACTTCAAGTCACCACCACCAGGTCCACCATAATAACCTGATGTAACCATGATGACGTCTTACCCTCCCATTCCCCGTCACACCACCACCACCGCATCATCACCCCTTCACCATCACCACCGCATCATCACCCCTTCACCACCACATCATCACCCCTTCACCACCACCACCGCATCATTACCCCTTCACCACCACCACCGCATCATCACCCCTTCACCACCACCACCACATCATCACCCCTTCACCACCACCACCACATCATCACCCCGTCACCACCACCACCGCATCATCACCCCTTCACCACCACCACCGCATCATCACCCCTTCACCACCACCACCGCATCATCACCCCTTCACCACCACATCATCACCCCTTCACCACCACCACCACATCATCACCCCTTCACCACCACCACCACATCATCACCCCTTCACCACCACCACCACATCATCACCCCTTCACCACCACCACCCCTTCAACACCACCACCACATCATCACCCCTTCACCACCACCACCTCTAACGCAAGAATGACCTAGCAACTTAACCACCCCACCACCACACCTACATTCACCACCACACGAGTTCATGTGGAAAGTAAAGAGAAACAGACGAAAGGTTCCTGCGTGTGTCTGTCGTCACAGCCTCAGGTCCTCCCTTCCCTGACGCACCTAATGCCACGGTATCACTCCCACGGATGCACCGGAGGCCGCTGTGTCCTTGGTGTCCAGCCTTCGTCTCTTGGAACAGCTGTGCCGGAAGTCAGCTTATCTTCTTTCCCGTGAGCCACAGCTGCGAGACGACGACACCACCCACCACCACCACCACCACGGCCACACGTTTTAATATATGCGACCCTTTTCAACACTTATTTTACATAGGAAGAACAGATACCAGGCCAGCTATTGGTCTATAACGAGGGTATCTGCTGAACTACATACTACTAACTACAACTACATGTAAGAGAACAGTTGGAAAAGGATACCATGTCCCTAAAGAGATAGGAACATGGAAGTTTCGTAGTGAAGAATGAGAGGATATGAAGTATGGTAACTGATACTACCACTAACACTAATCAATCCGGGGATGATAATAACATAACTCGCGGGGCAATATCAAAACCCATTTACTTTACAGGGACAGAAACTAACACGTGTAGGTCTCACGGCCTCTTGTAGCTTCCTTATTTTCTGATGTTCTTATGTACAGTACGCGTCTAGTCTGTTTATAAATGTAGTTATTGTACTGGCTTCGACAACACAACGCTATTTTTTTTTCGTCAGGACAAAAAATACCGGCGTTTGATTGACCTTTTCATGATTTTTCTATTAATCACGCTTCCTTGATGACACAAAAAAATAGATCACGGTCTTTCGAAACAATAATAAGAAAAACAAAGGTCAGCGATATTTGTGTGCCTCTTTTACGATGACAAAAGCGGTCAAGCTCCCTTCTCTTCTCCCTCAGGTCCTCGCCGCGGCCTCCATCGCCCTCAAGCCTGACAAAGAGAACTCATTTCCATCCAGCCTTCCAGCGTGGCGCCGGAACACTCGATTGGCGGGAGGGAGGGAGTGAGGTGATAGCCTGACCTCGGCCGCCCCCAAGGTGACCTGCTGGAGCCCTGCCAACCCGCCTCTCACATGACCTTGACACACAGGCAGCGGCGCGGTCTTGGGGCGTGGCGATCCAGCGTGTGATGGGCGGCGGGGCAAGGGAATACTTTATGTAGGCGGCTGCATAGGGTGTGTGTGAAGGGTATTGGGTGTGATATGTAGGGGGAGGAGGAGGGTGTATTCATGTATAGGGGGGGGGAGGAGGGGGTCAAGATAGGGGGGAAGGGGAGGAGGGGGTGCTAATTCATGTATAGGGGGGGAAGGGGAGGAGGGGGTGCTAATTCATGTATAGGGGGGGAAGGGAAGGAGGGGGTGCTAATTCATGTATAGGGGGGGAAGGGTATTGTGGATGTGATTCATGTATAGGGGAGGGAAGGGGAGGAGGGGGTGCTAATTCATGTATAGGGGAGGGAAGGGGAGGAGGG